>VZZY01020697.1:0-109720 GCA_013400335.1 Eurystomus gularis
TTTAGAGTGTTTATTTTGCTTTAAATCTTGTCTTTCAAGTTTTCAGGGTAAAAAGTCTAGGGAAAGAATATTCTAATTAGGTTTACCTTAAATTGCCCAGATTATTCTGGTGTTCATCCACTCATTTTATATGCCAACAATATTTAGACAAAATAATGGATATCAAAAAATTGCAATGGCCACTAACTACACACTGACATCACACATCTGGCCAAATAAACCTGTTCAAGAATTATATGATGACCTGATGCACCTATGCATTTTACAAAACCATTAATCTATGGCAATGTCACTCAAATTAACAGTAAATAAGTTATTGAAGTAGTTTTATGGGCCACAGTATCATGTCTGTTTGAAATCTGTTTTGCTCAGGCATACTCAGAAACGCATATACATTTTCTGCAAATGGATCTTCAATCTCTATGAATAATTTTATTCTTTTTTTTACACAGTATAAAATTGCCATTTTTGTGGCCAGGCTTGATGTACGATATGGCTGAAGAATTGTCTGAGTTAATTAAAGAGTAAAGGACTGTCCTTTCTGCTGTATATTTCTGTTCATGAGATTAGCCCCTTAGGACCACTGGCTTGTACCCTGCAGAGATTTAAGTGAATCATGTAGGTTGTGGTAGGCGTACTGTCATTCTGTGCAGAAGCATGTGATTTTGCCCAAAATCCAGAGCTTTTGTGTCACCAAGGCAAGCATCTGTACTCCTAGGAAGTCTCTACATTTCTTTGAAAGTTTTCAGCAACATCCTAGACTGCAAAAGAGTGTAGTTTCTGTAAATGGTAATCCCACTAAGAAAATGAACATGGAAAAGTAAGGCAGAAAAGGATCACTTAAATTCTGTCTGCTGCTATCACAGATTGTCATTCTGTCTCACCCCAGTCAGCCATGCATCAGCATCTACCTTAAATCTCCTTGATGTTTACTTTTTGTTGCTTTTTAAAAAATTTTTGCTTTTTCTACCCCAAATGGAAGGCTGTTCCAGGAAATCACTCTTTGAATAGCTAGAATCACCCTCAGCTTTCCAGTTAACATGTATTCATGCCAATTAATGCTCATTTGTTCTCATGCCAACATTGTTCTTTAGCTTAAATTGCTCTTTTGGCTCCCTGATGCTTGCCCCCATGTATTAATAGAGCTCAGTCAGATCTGTTTCAGCCCCTGCTTTGCTAGGCTAAGTAAGACAAACACTCTTGGTTGACTCTCAAGAGACAAACTCGTTGTTTCTTTGATCATCTGCATCTATGCCCCATTGGGTTTATATTTTTGTACAGATCTGTCAAGAACTGTCCCTTGAACTTCAGTCAAGGTCTGCTCAGATTGTCTTATATGGGAAATGACACTCTTGTCTCCTGGGAGGAGGGATTTGGTGTTACCAAAGTGGCCTATTTTACATCAGCCTTCAGGAGTGAATGTGTGTACCTGAATGCCTGACTCTGAGCTTCATACTAGCTATGTGTTTCCCAGTAAGTAGCTCTTATCTTATACTAGGCCAGAGATGAGCAAAAATCATATAGCCAGGGACCATCTTCAGTTTCGCTATTTTCCCTTTGAATTCTGACTACTGTGCATTAAATAATAGTTTCTTCCTCTGAAACTGTGTGATGGGAGTTCCCACAAGGACTTTCCTTTACATCAAGAAAATATTGTTTAGACGGTGAAAAGGCAGGCAATTGTAGCATAGGATGATCATCAGAAAGATAAAAGAACGCCTCCTTATATTCACAGAATCATAGAACGGTTTGGGTTGGAAAAGACCTTAAAGATCATCTAATTCCAAACCCACTGCCATGGGCAAAGACACCTCACACTAGACCAGATTGTGCAAGGCCCCATCCCCCATCCAACCTGGTCTTAAATACATCCAAGGACGGAGCATTCACAACTTCCCTGGGGAACCAGCTCCAGTGTCTCACTACCCTCAGAGTGAGGGTGGATTAGACACTTCCTTGTGCCTAATCTAAATCTACACTCTTCCAGTCTGAACCTATTACCCCTCATTCTATCACTGGAAGCCCTTGTAAAAAGTCCTCCCCAGCTTTCTTACAGGTCCCCTTCAGATACTGGAAGGCCACAGTGAGGTCTCCCCAGAAGCTTCTCTGAACAGCCCCAACCTCCCTCAGCCTGTCCTCATAGGAGAGATGGTCCAGCCCTCTGATCATCTTCGTGGCCCTCCTCTGGACCTGCTCCAACAGGTCTGTGTCCTTCTTGTGCTGGGGGGTCCAGAGCTGGATGGGGTCTCCAGGTGGGATCTCACAAGAGTGGAGTAGAGGGGGAGAATCATCTCCCTTGACCTACTGGCCACACTTCCTTTAAAGCAGCCCAGGATGCCGTTGGATTTCTGGGCTGCACTTGTACATGATTGGCTCACAGTGAGCACTTCATCAACCAGCACCCCCAAGTCTTTCTCCTCAGGGCTGCTCTAAATCTATTCTCTGCCCAGCTCGTATTTGTGCTTGGAATTGCCCCAACCTAGGTGCAAGAAAGACCTTGCACTTGGCTTTGTTGAACTTCATGAGATTGGCATGGGCCCACCTCTCAAGCCTGTCTGGATCCTCCTGGATGGCATCCCTTCCCTCCAGCGTGTTGACGGCACCACACAGCTCAGTGCCATGTATATACATATTAGAAAGCATGAAATCCTGCTTAGCTTGCTCATCATTATCCAGTATGAGCTAAGATATTTGTAGAATGTGTGGATTTTAAAAAATAAAATATCCTAATTGCTCTGAAGTGTGGAACAATCTTTTTCTCCATATTAGCCTCAGAGAAAAAAACAGCATGAAAGTGTCAGGAACTGTAACCCATTGCTGTTTTTCCACATAACTTTGTCACATGCCTTGATTCTGAAGCCCACATCCAATAATGCAAGTTCACTTATAATGGCATCTTTAATAAATCATCCTTCTTCTGCACATCCTATATTATTTCTGGGCCCTTTCTGTCATAGTGCTTTCTGGGCCTTTTCTGCAGTGCTTGAGGATATGGTGTAGTGGTTAGAGAGGATATGGTGTAGTGGTGTAGTGGTTAGAGTGATGCTAGGAGAAGGTGGGACCTGATGACCCTGGAGGTCCTTTCCAACCATAACGATTCTGTGATTCTGTATTTTTTCTTCATGTAAATGCTATTATCTATGCAGATTTTTATTATCACATGGATGCCCGTGTTTTTTCCTTGAGATCATTTTGTTCTAAGAAAAGAAGTATAGTCTTTAGTTTCAGTTACTGACAGATACGTCTCATTCCTGTGGTGCACTGGTTTGTTGCAAGCAGACTAGAAAAGTTAGAAGCACAGTTAGATAAATGAACAGTAGAGATGGCCCAACACTACAAGAGAGGTTTCTAAGCCATGCAGGTTTTAGGGCTTTAAAAAGTGCACGGCTCTGTCATATTGCATCCTAGAACCCAATTTTTTCTTCTCACATGCTAGGCTTATCATCTCCTTGCCCTTTACAGCCTTCCTCATGTCCTCTGTTAGCTCTAATAAAAGTTAATCTGTAAGAGAAGGCTCAAAAGACAAAGCTGACCAAGCTCAATTAGTTCTTTCATTAGCTTTATAATTGAGCAATAAGCCACAGAGCCAGACCTTCCTCATCCTGAAAAGGATGGCACTCACAGTGCCAAGTTAGATCTGCTTAATGTGCATTTCAGCACAATAGTATTTATATCACAGTCTTCTATAACTTAAAGCATTTGTTTTTATCACCTGAGTCGTCATGTCTTTTTCTTTTATCTCATCCTGTCTGTAAGCCAACTGGAAGGGCACTCTCATAGCTTCTCTGTATCTCATCACATGTAAACTTCAATAAACAGGGCTGGCCCTGTCTACTTGGCACAAGACACTAAGAATTTGTGAATATAACTTAGCATGAGTGCAAACCATTTGAGAAAGAAACCTGTAGTTCCTCTTCACACATTTGGTAGGTGTCAAGAGGATGGGACCAGTCTTTTTTCAGTGGCGCCCAGTGATAGGACGAGGGGCAATGGGCACAAGCTGAAACACAGGAAGTTCCATCTCAACATCAGGCAAAACTTCTTTCCTGTGAGGGTTCCAGAGCACTGGAACAGGCTGCACAGGGAGGCTGTGGAGTCCCCTTCTCTGGAGACTTTCAAAACCTGCCCTAAGTGAACCTGCTTTGGCAGAGGGGTTGGACTAGATCAGAGGTCCTCAAACTACGGCCCATGGGCCGGATACGGCATTCTTTTTCCTGTTTTTTTTGTGCACTACTACAAATAAAATATGTGCAGTGTGCATAGGAATTGGTTCATTTTTTTCCAAACTATAGTCCGGCCCCTGACAGTGTCTGAGGGACAGTGAACCGGCCCCCTGTTTAAAAAGTTTGAGGACCCCTGGACTAGATGATCTCCAGAGGTCCCTTCCAATCCCTACCATTCTGTGATTCTGTGATTTCAGCATAGCAGAAGGAGGGCTTTGTATTCTAATGAATGTATACAGTGGTTAGGGGTGTATACCTTGGTTAACACTAGGTAGAGGTGTAAGAGCCCAAGTAAGACCACAGATTGCTTCTCTTGCTGTGCTCTGAATTAGACAGATATATGCCAACTGTAGCCTGCAAGATGCAGATCTTTCAAGCAGGGCGTATTTGCCTGGGCATATGTGCTATTGCTGTTATGTGTTTTCTGCCCCAGAAATATTTTGGCATTGGCTCTTTGGATTGCACACCAAGCCTGTTTGCTTCTGCCCACAAAGATACACTTGCTGAGTCACAGTCCTGAGGCATACACAATCACTTTGTCATTGTGTTCGTCCTCTGTCATCCTTTCTGGAAGCTTTTGAAGACAACATGCCAGGTCGGATGGTTCTTTCATGAGATGCAATGTAGCTATAGCCTTGTGCTCTGCTCTGGATCAAGCTGCCCACAGCTGTGCCCCAAATGCCCTCATGTTCATGAGCCTTGCCCTGACATCATCATATTACCACATGCAAAGTTTAGCTGGGAAGTAGTCTGGGTGTAGCATGGGCTTTTATTAGGAACACTAAGAAGAGAGCAGCCAGAATGAGACATGAATTTTTAAACTTGTTTTTCTGTGCTAAGGAAGTCCCTCTGCACTATACTGCAGAAATGTCACCTTTTTGAGGCTGTTCTGTCCAGAAGCGTTGTATTAAAGAGGGTGGAAAATACAAAGATTTGGGAAGAGGGGAAGAAGAGGGGAGGAGAAAATGGGAGGGTCCAGGAAGTGTTCCTATGATTTGGGAAGAGGGGAAGAAGAGGGGAGGAGAAAATGGGAGGGTCCAGGAAGTGTTCCTATGATGCACCAGTAGTTGGGAGCAAAATCCAGGTGTCTATCCATGCAGGGGGAAATCTGTCTGTCCTTCCTGGCATAGTATGCAATAGGTGCGCAATAGTTTCCCATGTGTGTTTCTGCACTGAGATATCTGTATATACAAGATGCTACCAATGTTTGGAGGAGAAGAAACAGAGGAATACATTTTTTAAGGACTCTGCAAACAACTCAGATTGGTTTTCAGAAGTTTCCTCCTGCAATTGAACATTCAAAAAATGCTCTCACAATAAACATATACCCATCTGTGATATTCACCAGCAGGTTGTTTTAAGTTTATGATGCTGGAGACAGACCTCTAATCTCAGTGGGTGCATTCTCACTGAAGAAATATCCCTATAAAATGTAATGGGTATTTAATATAATAAAAAATTCTTCAGTAATGCCTGGGGATATCAGAATTTAGTTCATATATGCTTTTGGGACCATGGAAATTAAGTTTTATACTTTCTGGCAAAAAGGCTGATCTTTCTGTTCTGAGTACTTTTATCTCAAAGTGTACACGCAACAGCAAATAATACCCTTCCACAGTTCTGTACCATTCTTACTGGAATTAGATTTCTTCCTTTACTAGTTAAAGAAGGCAGAACTGAAATACCCTCAAAGTCTAACGAGATGCTAATGTGCTAGCAAGAGCATTTGAATTAGCTTGTTTTAGTCAAAATATTGCAAATGTGTTAATTCTGAGACCTTCAATGACACTAAAAACACTCATTGACAAATGCCTCATTTTCCCTTAATAACACTTGCTTTAATGTTGCTGTAAATGACATCAACTTTGCCGTAATGGTACGACATTAGCAGTTAAAATCTACCTTCAATGGTTATTTGTACTTTAGATTTTGTTTTTTCATTTGATCCCATATGCTTTTGACAACCCTGGATTGATTTAAACCCAGGTGAATATAGAACATGGAAATAAAGCAGAATCCTGGGTACATTACAAAGGCAAGGGAGCAACTAGATTCTAAGCAACACCTGAGCTAATGTCTCTTTTCTAATTGAGTGATAGTCAGGCAGTTTGCAGTGCCAGCAAGTATGGCTAAATCAAATTGGCTTTTAGTGTTAGACCAATGGTGCTAATAGGCTGGGTTCACTGTCTATGAATGGACGTGGAAGACAAATACATTAAAAGCAAAGGTCATCCCTATCTTTTGGTTTTGGCAGTGCAGAGTTAACTCTATGAATTTCGTTTTCCCTCCAAGAACTTACTGTTCTTCCAATTTATCTCAAATGAGTTTGGTAATGAAAATCTATTATTTTTCTCTTTCCATATCATCCTCCATAACTTGAGACTTCTTGCCCTCAATACCTTGTTGTATTTGTTGCCTCCCCTCATGCTCAGATGGGAGTAAGGATTGTTTTCTTTTTTATTTTTGCTTACAGCATCTAGTGCAACATCGTCTTGATCTTTGCTTCAGGTGCTAATGAGGCAACTAATAAGCAACAACAGGTCAAAGTATGGGAACAGGAGGAGGCTGTGAGCTGTCTCAGGGAGCAGGGCACGTGCTAGGTAATATGGATCATCGCTTCCTTCAGCAGTCAACAGAAAGAGAAATAGGCACCTTGGTGAACTTCCAACACCATTCCTCTGCTGAGTTCGTGAACCTTTTACCAATGCTAAAAGAATGGCCTTTTCACACAGCTGAATACCGTGGGCAGGGGAAGAGTTTTAATTCTGCTTTCAATGTTAAATGTCAGGTACTGAGGGCTGCAGAAGTCTTGGCCCATTGATTTGTATGGTGCTTGCAGGCTACTTGGTGTTAAGTATGTGCCTGTGTCTTGGCTCCGGATAGTGACTAGATTGCTCTGAATGCTTGTGTGATGCAGATTAATAATAATGCTGGTAGCAGTTAGAGTACAGAATAACTACCTTCAGCACAGTGGTAGCAATGACAACACAGTAAAAATGCTGCATGTTTACAGCTGAAGGTTTGTGTCTGATGATGAAACAGGATGAAAGGAGTTGCATTTCAGGAAAGACTTCAGCAAGTGACAGCAATAGCTTCTTATGCTAAGAAGTAAGAAAAAGATTTTGTCAGTAAGTAGCAGGATCCTCTGCCTATTAATCATGTCTGAGAGTCCTGCCAGCATTGCGGCAGTGTCCGATTTGTGGTGTTATGTATCTAGGGCTTCCTGCCCCATAGTAGGACACTAAGAGCCACCTGGGTAGTGCCATCCCCCACATTAAACTGCATGTGCAGGAGGGGAAATTCTCATGAGAGCCTGATCTGGTCAGGGGATCTCTATGGGATGTTTCAAACCCTGCCAGCACCCACAGGGTGGGACAAGAAAAAGACTTCTTCTGGCTTGGAGCCATTCGATACACTGAATGTGGTGGCCATGATTCACAATGCATCATTCACTCCCTGAACTGCTGACTTACCAAGGAGCTTCCTTCCAGTCTCAAACTTCATGGTTTGTGTTACTGGAGGGTGCACACAGAGGGACAAACTTCCGCATGCTTGAGTTTAATGAGCTGAGAATGGACAGTGCTCTGTGCATTGCTGCTGCAGCGAGAAGAGGCTGTGTCATGCTGCCTGTCTCTGTGTCTTTGGAGAGTATAGAAATATGAGGACTGAGGAGAACAGATGCAAGAGATCTGATGCTCGAGAGCAGGTAGGGCCAGACACTCATACACTTTGTACCTTCAGTTATCAGCACATTCCTTGAAGCTGGCCAAAGCCATTTTCTAGACTTTAGTTGGAAAACGCTCCTCTTTCCACCCAAAAATTCTGTAGGAAGATATCCATCAGCCAAATTCAGACAGAGCATTTTTCTTAATAGTTTTATTTTACTTATCAATAGTACTGTCTATTTGTGTTAGTTTGGATGAGAAGTCTTTTTAAAATGCAACCGTCATAATCTGTGAATTGCATTGATTCTACCATGTTGCAAGGCAACATTTTGACACTAAGACAACTAAACTTTTTACTTAAACATTTTTGACATCCACAGAGGTAAAATTTTGTTGTGGTCGTTTCATGATTTCACTATAGACCAGGTTCGAAATTCTGTTACACAATACGTTTTGAGTGTGTGCAGCAAATTTTTCTCATTTGACGTAGGAGGGCAGAATAATAAGTGAAGTAAATGCCAAGAATCTGGAGCTTCTTGGAAGTTGTATATTCTATGGTTTATTTCCCTCTAATACTAAGAGAGAAAAGGTTAATCTGAGAGTACACAGAAATTCACATTTACAAAATCTGGTCTCCACGAGGCAGTGAAATCCTTAATTTGTTTATTTCTCCCAAAAGAATATAAATCACTGTTGCATCCCCCAAATGTTTGGGAGTTTATCAAAAGGAGCATTTATTCAGCATTCATTCTGCTCTGTCATTAAATCCTTTGGATTATATGGCTGTTGTTGTCTTTTAAATTCCTGGTAAATATGTTGCTGACAACCAGCTGTTCTTTTCAATGCATCATAACCAAGCACCCGAGAGTAGATCATTAGTCTGCTTGCATCCATCTATTTTATTTATGTCACTCAGGGAGATTACAATGGCCATCTGCAACAACTGTGGGCAGCTTTTGTTTTGGAGGAATGCGCTATGGCACCATCGAGGGCAGGGGAACATGAGGAACGGGGCAGAGGTTCAAGGGTACTAGCTCGCTTGAAGCAATAAGGCTTGCTAAGAGCCTTTACCAGGGTAAAGGGACACTTTAGTGAGACTTTAGCCCTTCTTGTCCTGAGTTTGCTTTGGAGCCGTGCAGACTGGTGGTGCTATGAGAAGTCTCTTGAGACTGGAACCCCAAGCAAGGCATGGGAAAATCACAGAATCACAGAATGGTAGGGGGTGGAAGGGACCTCTGGAGATCATTTAGTCGAACCCCCCTACCAAAGCAGGTTCACCTAGGACAGGTTACACAGGGTAAATGTGTGACCCATTGCACCACCTGGTTATCCCTGGCAGCCAGCAGGTCTCAGAGACCCTCTGCTCCATCAGACCCTCTGCTTCCTCCTGGCCCCTGGGCAGTGAGCCCATGTGGGTAAACTCCATCACATCAGCTGGAGGTAAGGAGAGACGCAGCCTGTTTCTCACCCATTTCTCTACCACACCCATCCCATGGATGGAACAACCTGCACGTTTGCTCCATGTCTACACTTCCATTTCAAGTAGAAGGTTAGCCCATTTTCAGCAAAAATATTTGGATATACAATAAATCTCAGTTATGGCACAGTGTTCTTCCCCTCTTACCTCATGTTACATTTGTTAAAGAAAAGGTCAGAGCTTTTCAGCTACATTTGTTTCCTCCTTGGCAGCATGCTGAATCTTCCTGTTGCTGCTTTTGACTTTTCAGCGGTCTGAAGCATTGGGTTTGGTTCACTCGCTTTTCAAGCTATGTCAGACTCCCATGCACAGAGTGGTCAGAGGATGTTTCTGCTGGGAATATCAAACAGTATGTTTTCCGGTTTGTAGCATTCAGCCTGACTGGCTTTTCTCTGAAAAGAAGGGAATGCTGTCCCTTGCACTTAACAATTTACAGTAAGTAGCAATGAAGTGATGCCTGGTTTAAGGGGAAGAAGCACTTTGAGCAACTCATTCCTAAAAAAGGTGATATGGAGAGGGTCAGTCCCCAGGTAGGATGCAATGCATTTTGATTCCTTGTGTAAATATAAATATTAAAGACTTTCTCTAAACCAAAAATTGGAAGATTAAAAAAACAGTGATTTTGAATTGATTGAACGTTTTCTCTCCTAGCTTATGCTGAAATGCTTAGTATTTCAGCTGTGTGAAATGCAAGCAAGCTGATAGATTAGTTGTATTAATTATAAAAAAAAGGGAAAAAAAAAAAGAAACCAAAAAAATCCTAGCTGAGACACTTTACTTTCAAAGAACAGATGGCTTTCATTTCTTGTAGCTGTAGAATATTTTGCTGCAACATAAAGGCATCCTCTAGGGATGAAGGAAATTGAGATAGAGAGAAAACATTGCAGGGAAATTCATTAGAAGATCTAGAATTAAAAGAAATAGGCATGATTTTTGGTGCCACTAACCTTCATTGGCTTCAACTGGCAAGTCCTGCAGGGGTTGCCTGAGATCAAGGCATCAGTACCATTACTTCCCCTGAGTTTTCCATACTTCTCCCCATCAGGACAGCAGCAGGGGAAGTCTGATCTGCAGACATTTGTTGCGGCAGAGGATGTTTTTTATTTTTTCTCTACCAGTCTGCCTGGCTTAACCTTTTGACCATCCTTCAGCCTGCCTCTTAATGTGACCATTTTATCGACAATTGCAGTTAAAATGGCAGTCAGTTTAGCTAGTCCTGTCTGCTGCTGCTTGAAAATTTTTATGTATTGTGACCTTGTTTGTGCCCTTAATTTCTACTGGAGATGCTCATCTCCTTGCACTGTAACCAATGAATCAATTTTATTTTCTCTGCTGAAAGCGTGGGGGGGGAACAAAGTTTCTCCCCCCAGTCCTTATCTCCAACAGAAAAGCTGCAGTTTTTCTCTCTTTCTAACTGCCTATTGATTGCGTATGTCAGCCATACGTTTGTGGGCACTGAAGGATTTGATTTTATTTCTGTTTGCTCGATGATATCTGAAAGGTGACTGCTCGAAGGGCTGCTGAAAAGGGGGGATCTTGTCAACATGTTTTATAATGTGTTATTTGCATATAATTACAACACAACAATGTGATTACACACAGAATTTCCTTTTGCTTGCTTAGATATTCTTTTTGGGTGAAGTATGCATCTGCAGTCCTGAGACCCCGGAACTGCTGTAGGCCAGATTGCCCCATATTGTCTGTTGTCCATGCCTAGATTTAGTGCTCTTACATAAACTGTTTACCAGTAAATAAAAGTGGTGATTTTTCCAAATGTTTGATGGCAATGTCTGCTGTGCTCACTTCTGTTGGTCTGGGCAGTCCTCCACTACTGGGAGTGTCAGATGTGTGCCTTAGTGAAGCACAGGCTGGGAAGGACCACAGGAGTTGCCTAAGGGATGAGCACCAAACATCAATGACTTGCTCAAGGATTAAAAACTCTTTGATGGGATGCTTATTTTGATAGCTAAGCCCATCTTGCATCTGGTTTCAGCATCCTGGCTTTGCACCTGCAGCACATCTCCTAGCACAGTTGTGACCAGCTCGTTAAACTTCAGCTCTTGAGCAGTTCAAAGAGGACTTGAGCACTGAAACTGCTGGCTGCGGCCATGGCCCATGGGCCAAGGGACTCTGAGAAGCAGAAGCAGTGGCTGAGATGGGCTTTGGTCCATTGTGGGCTCAGGCCCAGCAGCACTGGAACAGGGCAGTCCATGGAGATTGTTATTTCCTATTGGCAAATGACTCCTGAACTTTGTTTGTGAAGCTCATGCACCTTGACATACTCAGTCAAAGTCTTGTGTCTGCCCTAAGGAGCTGGTATTGCAGTTCTTAAAGGCAGGAAAATTTGCCACAACTTCTCTGGTAGGAAAAGCACTTAATTCTCCTGAGAAAAAATGAAGACAAGTAACTATATGTAATAGCAGGGCATGTTGTGTTTCCCTGTGTAAGGTACTTTACTCTGTGCAAGTACATCATGTGCTTATAGTTAGTGAGTGAGAACTATTCTAAAATTGGTATTTCCAAACCAAGTGCAAAACTGTCTGAGGTACAGCTCCCAGCAAATATTTGCACGTGATCAAAATACATTACACGTTTGTTTAATTTCAGATCCATAATCAAGATCAGCATTGCCTTTACTAAATTGCAGTAAATGTTTATTGCACTGTGCATTCCTGAGATATGTGCCCAAGGCACTGAGCCCGAGTAGACACCAGCTCTCAAATTACTACAGCCCTCTACACTTTGTCCCTGTATCCATATAAGCACAATATCCATCTTCCTTTTACATTCTACCTCTGGGCCCTCTGAGTAAGAAAATACGTCAAAGTGTTGCAGCTTCTATTGTTACAGATTTATGGTTTAATAGTAGGATACTGATGCAAACCTGGAAGAATTACATCTGTATTTTTGCAGCAAGAAGTCCCTGAATAGCTTCAATCATGCAGAGGTTAGGTGCAAAGAAATCAAGGGGAGTAATTTTGAAGTTAGGCCTCAGGTAGTGCAGAGTTTTGCAATTCACTGCTTTGAGATTTAGCTCTGTGCTCTGCAACTGGGTTCAGGTGGGATGTTTGGCAGCTCTCTGAACATGGCATTTTGCTTCACATGGCTACTGGAAGGATATCTAAAAATGGCAGCAAAATAACAATGTGGCAACAGGGCTGAAATTGGTTAACAGTGTACAAGTAGATTCTTCATACTTAGTGTATTGAAATTAATAGCTGGTTTTCCTGTGGCATCAAAGCTCTAATAGGTAAATAATTAAGAGTTAGAATGAAAGGCATACAAGTCCAAAGGCAGAGCACCTTCTGCAAAGAGATGATGTAAAGCAGAGGGTGGAAGAATACAGTGCTTGCGTATGTGACAAATATTCCCTGTTGGTTTAAGAACGGGTACTTTGTTTTTCATTAGATACAATATTGGAGATGTGTAATCTTTAATCCATTTCTGTCAAGCTCTGTTGTCAGAAAGAGTGAAATTTCTTTCCAAAAAGACAGATACTAATCCCTAAAAGCATGCTGCAACCACATTCTGGTCCTTCCAGTTCTCTAATCAATGTTTCCTTCTGCAGAGATGCCCTTGAACCTGGGAAATGACCGCAAATTATTAATAGAAAAGACAAAAAGTACCATTTTTTTCTATTCTTGTCTTGAGGAGAGGGACATCTTTTTAAATATTTGTTTGTTTTGTAACTTAGTGTCACAGTGTTTCACCAGTCAACTGAAAACTCATCAACTTTTCAGTATGAATTAGAGGAAAATAATGTTTGATGTGGCCTACTTTTTTTTTGTGGGGCCTGTTCTGTAGTGCTTTAAGGGCCCCCAAATAGTGAAACATAGTTTTGAAACAAAAGCCTTCCCTACTGAGTATGTCCAGGTACTAGGAACAATATAAGGGATTACTGGTAGAGCTATATTACTTTTTCACAGGAATAATACTATGTATTAGGAGGAATCTGGCTAATAATCAGATTTCCTTGACAAAAGATGTGAAGTTTGCTTTTTTAATAAGGAATTCATTAGTATTATTAAATACTCTTATCATATTTCTTTTAACTATAAATGATTTCCTTTTACTTGGTTCCTCAGTCTTCAAAGGCTTTAGAAGATAGATGTGAAAATTGCTTGTAATCATAGCTATACGGCAGCCTTTAATACACTCACCTATGATAAACCAGGCTTTTCAGAATAAAATATTATCTGTGTAGATACTAATCTCTCTGCAATGATAGCACAACATTTATGTTTATCTGTGGGACACTGGAACAGACATAGAGTGTGTTTCTGTAAAAGCTTTCATAAATGTTAATGACAGGGAATATTGCTTGAAGACAGAACTTGTGCCTATGAAAATACAGAAAAGGGAAGCCAATAAAGCATCATGTTGAAAATATTAGCTTGGTGGAAAACTCTTCACAGTTTGAATTAATTCTTAGTTCATCAGCACTTGTTAAAACTGTAAATATAGATGAATAGTCTCTTCCTTTCCTATAGCTTTCTTCCTCTTATAGTGTGTTTTAGAAGTCTTCACATTCAGTGATTTTTATTTTAATGTATTAAGCTATCACTGCAGGCTCTCTTTCTGAGAACTACTTTGATATCAGGCTGCTTTATCTCTGTTCCTAGTGTGATGAAAACCAATTTAGAGTCACTTTCTTTATACAAAACAATGGACAATACAAGATACTTTTATGATAATAGCATCTTTCAAAAAGGATGACCATATGCCTTTATTCACTTCTCCTGCTTTCAGTCCTTTCGAGCTCTACTTTCCCTATGGAAAGATGAAATCACTGAGATCATTTTCAGTCCTGTCAGCTGCAAAGATATGGTAACTGCCTTATAAGACAAGCATATGGCTAGGTCTTAAGGGCTTTTTCAAACTGGGGATCCAAATATAGGCTGCCAAGTTGTGTACAGAAGCATCTGCCACTTCAGTTCATCATCACAACACCTCCCTGCACCACCAGGAAGCCTGAGCTGATGCCTGCTCTTTTCCAGGTTGGCATTTCGTGGCAAGAACAGGCCACAAAAATGCAGAGCTGCCCATCTGAACCCTTATCTTTAGGCTCCTGAATTTGAAAGTCTTGAGAACACCTTGGCAAAGATGAGACTCACCTGTCTGGAAGATGACAGCAGAAACCCATTTTCAAGCTGCAAGGTGAACACTGAGGAACCTGGATCTTGAGCAGTCTCTCCAGGTGGATCAGGAAGCAATTCTTTTGAGATACACTTTGAGACCACAGGCCAAGCGACACTGTTTGCACAGTCCTTGTTGGGCAGGCCAGGAAGGATCCATTACTACTTCATCTGTTGTTTTTTTTTGTTTTTTTTTTTAACACAGTCCCTACCAAAACTGTTGTCTAGAATTCTCAGTATCTTTCTGTCTTGTTTTATTTGAGGTCTATTGGTTTAAATGGCTTAGCTTCTGAGGAGCATCGAGCAAGAATTGTCCCCATCCATGGGGTCCTAACTGTGCCAGTGACTGCACTAGCTCCTCATATCCAACCAGAAGGTGTCTCCAACTTCAACCACTCAATTTTTCTGCTGTATGATGCTCCTAATTTTTGTGACAAATGCCGTAATTCACCTCTACAAGCTGTTAGGAAAGCTTCGGGACTGGCAGAAGCCACAGGGCAGTTCAGGCTGGCCTTAGGACCAAAGGCAAGAGCAGAGCACCACAGGGAGTGGATTCACTACCCTGAAGTCTGTCACCTTTCCAGATGCAAAAAACTGAGGAAAACAGCATCAGAAAGGTATTTAGCTCAAAGGGACAAATTGGTTTTTGTTGCAAGTACTGGTTTTCATGGCCCTCATGGAGAAACAGGATTGCAAAAGGTAATTCACGTTGTCCTGATTATTTTCCCTTTTCTATGGACACCAGTGCACCCAATGCACTGGAATGCTGACATCCTTAGCAATGCATGTGAAGTGGCTCCATATTAAGAGTGGCCAAAGTGGGGAGCAACTACATGAGCCGCATCTGATGGATCATATTGGAGTTTGACTCCTTTTCTTTGACCTTGAAACACAATGACATTCCGGTAGTGGTGTGGCCTTGCCCGTGCCTTCCTTCTACTGATGCCTCTGCAAAAGTTAGGTCTGTGCTTAAGAGAAAATATTGCCAAAGGTATTTGCAGTTAACCCTTTACTTACTCAGCCCCTAATGAAAGAAATACCAGTATATTTAGGGCACAATAAGGCATTTTTTCACCCAGCTAATCAGCACAGTCATCACAAACTTTCCCATGAAAATGTTTGTGTGGAGACAATTGTTTGCATTCAAAAGGCGCATGGTGCATGTGGCTAAAATCACTGTTGTTCACAAGTTTTTATGTAGTGATACTTACTTTTTGCCTGAGTTTTTTGTTTGCTTAGTGTTATTTGTGTTTGGTTTTGTTTGGTTTGGTGTTTTTTTCAAAAGCAAGGCCCCTAAAATGATGTTCAAAACAAAGATTGACCATTTTTATATACTTTTTGTTTTAAAGCAAAACATGTTCCCATGCCAGGAAGTTAACTTACCTGTTCTAATCATGTATAACTTCCTCTGAAAATCAGAGAGGGCAGAGTAGCACAGAAATAACTGTGAAGGTGCAGGAAGCTGGATTTATTGCTATTTGTGAAGCTGTTTAACACTGTTCAGAGTAATTTTAGCTGATCAACACCCCACTGGTGAATATCAAAATATCTGCCATGTTTATCTGAGACAACCTTCTGTAACATATCTTCATTTGTTCTTACTTAGTGCCTTCTCTTACTCTCATTTAAAAACTTCAGTCAAAACCCTTCTCACCCCCATCCAAGTATTGAATGACAGGCTAATAAACAGAGAGGTCAGCAATTCCTGAAGTACTTCCTTTGCCTAAACTAACTGTTGAATAGGAACCACACTCCTAGCAACGGGAATCACTCTGGAAACATGCCTTGAACAGACTTAAAGCTGCAGACATTGTAATCAAGAGATTAACAGATAAATATGTAATTTTGGCAAGTTACCCTCCCACATGATCTATTTTAAAATTGAAGATTGCTAAAAATGAGGCATTTAATAAACATGAAATGGAAACAATTCCAATAGCTGGATGTAAAAAATAGACAACAGTCTTGACTCACGCATCTAACACTGGCTGGAAGGAAATGGGTTCTAAAAATGTTGTTAGGTATAAGCAACCAAAGAGTGTGGAAAATTATTGTTTAAAAATAGATCTTTGTTAGCAGTCTGGGTTAGAGAATTGGATGTGCTCTGTGTCTCGGGTTTTCTGTTGAGAGGAATAAAAAATTCTAGGTGTTGACAGATTACAAGTTAAAAATATAGAAAGTTATTTATTTACATTACAAAGATGAAATTGAGTTACAGTGGCTAATAGGGTAAGTGTTGCTAGTTAGATATTAGAAGAGGGATATGAAGCAAATACACTGGGCAAATTAGAACACTTGAACTGGCACAAAGATAATAGCGCCTTTAGAAGACAAACTGCCTGTCTTGCTTGTGCACTCTAGTGTTCTCAGATGGTTAAAGTTCTTTAGGCAAACTTTTTCACCATCCTAGGGGAGCCAAAAGACATTGATAAATGCGCAACAGAAACAGAATGAAAACTGGACTTCATGCCCTAACTCTTCATATCTTAATACTTGCTGAAGCAGTTCTGCTTCTTTTGCTCTCTGTAACTAAAATTGCCTTTCTGCATGACATGGATGCCACCAATTTGCAGGTGGAGCTAAACAGAGTTTTCAGGACCTGAATAACAAGCCCAGAGAATCTCTTAAAAAATAATGTCCTGGAAAGCAAAGTAACAGAGGCTGACCAAATTGAAGGGGAGCTGAAGCCTTTCAGCAGTGTCCATCTGAGGCAGTTGAGATATGGATTGAAATGCATTTGGCAGGATACCTTTCCTTTTCAATAACAAGCTGTACTCTGGTTCACCTTGTGCCCAAGGATTTCACAGTGCTTCATATAAATAAGGTGAATGGTGTCTGGATGAAATCAGGCGCTGAACAAGGGAATCTTAATACACTCATTAGTCCGGAAAGTCTTCGTCTGTTTCCAGAACTGTGAGAAAGGGGGATGGAATTAAAAGGTGTACCCAAGGTCACGCTGTAAATTAGTAGTAAGATGGGAAGCACCTTACAAACAGTCCCCTTCTGGGATCATGGGGCTGGTCTGCCTACCTGAAAATAAAAGAAAGCCAGACCTCTCTGCAGTGATCAATTTAAGTGAATTTGTATTAAGCAATTTGCTATGAGATTCAAAAAGAAAGAAAGAAAGGAAGGAAGGAAGAAAGAGAAAGAAAGGAAGGAAGGAAGGAAGAAAGAGAAAGAAAGGAAGGAAGGAAGAAAAAGAAAGAAAGAAAGGAAGAAAGAAAGAAAGGAAGAAAGGAAAAAAGAAAGAGAAAGAAAGAAAGAAAGAAAGAAAGAGACCTTGTAAAGTTAGACTAAACTGTGTTAACAGTATAGCGGTCATTCTTTAATGTGGTGCTTTAGAGGAGCTGAGGCAGAATGTGTTGTTTCTGTGCAATTTAATGAAAATAAGGCTGTGAAACATTTTCTGATGCAAAAATCCAAAATTCTTGTCAACATCTAGCACTGAACCTTAAAATCACCAGACCTGAATGCATGCAGATGAGCTGTATTTGTTAATTTTAACAGCATCTATGTGCATTTACACCAGCTAAATATGTAGCCTAACAGTCAATATAAGCAATTTTCTTGTCCCTTCCCAATTAGCTCCATTACACAAAATCTAATTAAATCATATCTTTTAGCAGGAACCAAGAATTCAAGAGCTACATTTTTTTCATTTAATTAAAAGCTCTTCATCTTGAACTGTTAATTTTCTGAAAAAGATATCCAGTAGTTCTTCCTCTGATCCACTTTTGTTACTGAATGAAATGGCTCATTTACTCTGAGTTAGCTCTTGAGCTGTGCACTTTGGGTCTAACTCTTGTGAAAAGCTTAGAAGATGATAGGAATCATAGCTGCTTTTCTCCGCACCTCTGGATAAAATCTCTTCAGGTACAGCTTGTGTTTCTTTTGGGCCCAGAGAGACATCTGGATGGCCATCACGAAAGCAAAAATGCCAACTACCAAGGAAAAAGAGGGGAAAAAAAAAAAGATCATGTGTCTTCTTTCAGCATCTGTTTCTGTGAATACAAGAGGGTTTATGGAAAAGTCTGCAAAGTCTTCTGTGGGCGGAGGCAAGTTAACTCTGTCCTTGCTCACAGCTGGTTGCTGATATACCATAACCTGAGGCTCAGCCTCCACCTCAGAATTCACATAGATGATGTTCACATCTATTAGACACACCCTGTATCGCCTACGGCTTCACCATAAATTGTAAGGCCTCCTTGGACATGGTGCTGCCTCAACGCAGAATTATCCGTGGCCTCTCTCAACTATTTTTCTGGTTTGCTTTTGGCCTATAACATTTCTTTGGTTTAACTTCTGGCTCCCAGCTCTATCAGGGAGCTGATCTGTAACTTTCTGTTGCATGGAGCGAGAGCTTGGCTCTGGAGAAAGTAGGCAGTAGTGCATGAATGGATTTAGTTCCCTGGCAGCAAGGTCTTTCAAAGCCTACAACTATAGATGCCCAGGCCCCTGCTGTGGTTATCAGAAGCCAATAAGCCGTCTCTCAGATACCTCTCCTTTTGGGCTGAGTGGCATTGAATGGGGCGCTTTTACAGGTGCTTTTCACAAAGTCATTGTCCTTTTTTCCTTACAATGAGCTGGTGGATCAGAAACAAGCATTTGGCATCTGGTCAAGTTCCGTTTGGGACAGTTACAGCAAGGATGAGCATGCTGCATATGTTCCTGCTCCCTGCCCTTGTTAACACAGCTCTACAATGTCCTCAAACTTTCAGGTCATTTCTATACAGACCCTAAAGCACAAACATGTTACATCTTTTCAAAGACAATTAAAAGTCTAATTTTTGCATGATGCAGTTTAATCCATTTTTGAAATTCCTTTCTTTTTTCATTTCTAAGCCATGTGGGTCTACTTTTTGCAAGTAGATTTTATAGGTATCTATTTTGGAATGAAAAAGTTATTAGAAAGTGAGTGTTTTGGAAAGCTCAGTCCCAGTGACCATATTTGTGGGGGTATTTAGGTCTCTAAGGATGCAGGAATGTACTAAGCAAGAGTTGCAAACACTACTAGGCAGGCTGCTTTTACGAGCTGGCTGCCTGATACAAGCAAACAGGGAACTGCTCCCAGGAACATGTGTCTTGCCTCTTTTGAAGTAGTCCCTATTAGAAGTATTATTCCAGGTTTACGACACAAAGAAATTTTCTTATATCAAAATGATAGACTGTAAGTGAAGAAATACTGCTTTTTTTTTTTTTTTTCTAAATTTCAAAGTCTGTCTTCCAGTGGAAACAGAAGAAACAACAATATTTCACAAAAAGCAGAAGCTGGTTTTGATCAAAAGAAGGTGTTGCAGTAGTATTCACAACCTCCACAGCTTTTTGAGGGTAGCACTTTGAAGGTTTATGCAGTCATGTCACAAGGGGGATTTGATGGCAATATCTCATATGCTATAATTTTTTGGGCACATTTTAGATTTCCAGAATTCACTTCTGCAAACAGCAATTTAGAGGCTATCTTCATTCTGTCTCAAACTTACCTGGCAGGGTTTGTGTCATCACTGTAAAACTAATCCAAGACCCAACCTGTTCCAAAGAAAAAAAACACTCTTAATTGTGTATTTTAGGTAAAACAAAAGGGCAAGTTTTGAAAAACTCCCCCTGGAACAAGATGGTTGTACTGGAAACGGGAGAGGAAAAATAGCTAGAGAGGAATCCCCATTGTGCTGGATGAGTCTGTATTGGAGGGGAATATGCACAAGACTCATGATATTGATGTGAGGGAAGAATATTTGTGGGAGCAAGGAGACTCTGACATGCAGAACATAATGATTGATGCGCAGAGGGAACTGTGTGGAGGTGTTGCAGATTTTCTGCAGGCACAGGCTGAAACACAGTAACCACCTACCCTTTACATATAAGCAGAAGAAAGTCATGTACCTCATACGTATAGTTGGGACAGGATACCAGAAAGAACAGCCATGTGAAGGGGTTGTAGGTTGGACTTGGAAAACAGGCTTTACTTCCTTTATGAAAGAAAAAAAAGAAGGAAAAAAAAATGCAAACAAAACCAGTTTCAACACAGGGAGTAGAACTGAGCCTCATCACAACTTGCCTATGCAACAACCATCCCCTTGGCCAATTCTCCCAGAGTAGAACTTGTTAAAAAAGTTTCAGTGAAATCTTTAAGACAGCAAAAGATGTATTTATCCCAATGAGAGTGCTGCTTAGCGAGCCATGTATTAGTTTTTACAGGAAGGTCTGTCATGTCCAAAGGACGCAACCTTTGTTCAGAGAAAGAGAGAGAGAAGTCATTTAATGCAGACCAGCCAGCAGCCAAGGGATAAGGGCACTCTTCTGCGATATAAAGGGTACAGCTGTATCTTACTCAGTCTGCCTCAGGGACCTGAACCTGTTCCCCCTCTCATCTTCATCCTTCATCCCTGGGTAGAACAGGAAAACAACTCCAGAGCTAACAGGATGACTCTCTACAGCCACTCATAATGCTCACACAAAATGCTGCACATGCAACACTCCATTTTAAAGTTCTGGTAACAATGCCGCCTTTAATACTTGTAGGCACCGAGAACATAGATGAATTCTTTTGGTCTTCCTGATTTTAAATTGAATTAGGCCCCTTGTAACAAACAACATAAGCACCTGCTTAACCACAGCACATCAAAAGCTTCCTGGAATAGAAACTGACTTCAGTGTGTGAAGCTGATCATACTGTGGTGAAGTATTCTCTTACATAGGGTGTTATAGTGGTAAATCATACTATTATTATCTGAAAATATATTTTACCTTCTAGGATATATAGAATAACTTTTATTCTCGTAGTATAAAAGATCCTGAAAACCCATGCTTGGAGCAGTCTTTTAAGAGCCTACATTTACATTGATGCCTGTGTAGGTATTCATGAGTCTATCTTTGTGTATTCATATATGTGTGTGTGTATCTTTGCATGAGATGCACGTATCTAAAAACTCTGCAATCTAGTTTAAAAGTTTTTGAAACTTATTTAAAATGGAATCCTCTGTTGTCAACAGGATGCTTTAGAGAACTTCCATGCTGAAATACATATTTAAATTGCAGTTGTGCCTAACTAAGATAAATTTGCTATAAGCTTTGGAACAACAACAGTGTTGCTAATGTTTCCTTGTTACCACATTTATTTTTAAGATGTTATACCGATGGCATGGTACCTACTTCATCTTTCTTTATTCTGTGGATGTAGATACATATATTACTGTATACCAGCAGAAGATGGATAGGTTAAGCATGCTTCAGTCTTAAATAGACAAATAGGAAACAAAGACAGACCTGAATGATTTTGGTGAGCTAAAGCTACGTTGATAAAGTGATTTCCAGCTTCACACATCTGCAAGACATTAAAAACAGGATTTGAATTTAATCCAGGCTGCAAAGAAGCAGGTGAGAAGTTGACCACTGGCTTTGTAAAGATGTAATGAGTTAATGTGCATTCTTCCTACACGCACTTTTGAATGTGTTCAGCATGACACCTTGGTTATGCTGGTTACAGAGCATAGTTAACCAGTTCTCTAGGTAAGCCCTAGAGGAAGGAAAAACAGGATGATTAAAAAGGCAGTGGTTCTCTGAAGGCCAGGCTGGTTGAACAGACAGCAGTCGGGAACTGATAAATGAAGATAGCCAGAATTATTCCTCATTCTGCTACTCTCTGGTTATGCCATTTCCAGCCTTAACCAACCTCTCAAACTTGATCTTTAATATTTAGATAGTTTAAATCTTTGGAAGAAGTACCATGTCTCCTCATGTCTCCTCACTTGATTACACAGCATATAGTACAAGGTGATTTCAGATTTGCTTATGGCTTTCAGTTTCATCAATTACAACTGTAGAATCAAAACCAATTACTACCCATATTTAAAGTAGGAACTGATTAGAAAACCAGTTTCAATTCCTGAAAAAGAAAGGCTGTCAGTACAACAATCTAATTTTATGGTTTTCATTTTTCCCCTGCTTTATGAGGTAAAACCAAAATGCTGTGTACATTTCAATCTGGGACTGAATTGAACTTTTTTATTCATTTCTGGGTTTGAAGACTAATTTCTTCTCTCACATTGAAAAAATACAGATTAAAAAAGTTATTTTTTATATCATCTGTCATTCTAAATTTTGCAAGGCTGGAAAAAATTAAGGAATTAAAAAGGAAGAGTGCTAAAAGCTAGAGACAGTAACAGTGTAAAGTCACAAAATTAATACAGGAATAAGAAATACCATTTTAATTTTTAAAGTCATTCTGAAAGTAATCCATAACAAGCTTCATTTAAAACTAATTGAAAGGGGTATGTAACTTCATTTCATATTGAAATGTGCCATTATCTGAAAGAACACTGTAGATAGCATTGCTGAAGAATTTTCGCCTTTTTAGCAGAGAGATTTCTGGGGGTTTGTTAGGAAACTTTAAATCAGTTCTATTAGCAAAGCTGTTATGCTGCACGGATATGTAGTTATGGGTCAAATCCCATAGTCCTTTTATGTTTTTTAATTACAACTAACTGGCTGACATCTATCATAAACACCAGATGTAGAACACTAAATATCCAGAAAAGGGAATTCTATTATAAAATACCATATCAGAAGCTATAATTCTAGCCATAGCAATAGAAGTAATTTTAATTTACATACTTTCAATTATGAGCTAGGAACACAATTTTTTTTTCTAATTACTATTATTTTAAAGAAGGAAGTTTCAAAGTTAGAAGTGTTTTTGTGAAACACTATGCATAATGAAACGTGCAGTGCCCATAATCTCATGGAGCTGAAGAGATTCACACACTATAGTTAACACCTACTAATTCTATAATCAATTCTAAGTAAACCAAGCAAAGGGCATTTCTGCAGGGATTTTTATTGGCTTACCTTTGACTCTGCAGCAGCATTGTGCTGTAATTAGCTCTTAATTCCCTCTTTGGAAATGTGGCTGCTAATACTCTATATCAAGAAGTACTGATAAATGTAAGCTAGTCCTTGGTCAGTGTCTCAGATATAAAGTATGGGGCAGTGGGGAATAGCAGATAAAAGGCTTACCATATTTAT
This sequence comes from Eurystomus gularis, assembly GCA_013400335.1. Lineage (NCBI taxonomy): Eukaryota > Metazoa > Chordata > Aves > Coraciiformes > Coraciidae > Eurystomus > Eurystomus gularis. The sequence continues at coordinate 23,522 of VZZY01020697.1, forward strand.
GATGATAAAATATTGAAGCCTACATACTGCTCCCCCTCTTTATATTCCATGTGTACCCTATGATAAAAACATCTCTGCAAATCTTAGAGTAATTTCTCTAAATACAAGAATCTTTCAGAAGGGCCTGCTGACATTTTTAGAATTACTCAGTACTGTGGTTTACAGTAGCTGTAGATGTATACACTTAAATCGGCATATGTAATAAAGACAAGCCTTAAAAGGAGGGGGGGGAGAGGGGAATTTTCTAAATATTTTATTCATATGTTTTAGAAACCTGTGAAAACAGTTTCAAATTATTTTATTTTGTATGTTGCTGTTTGAAATTCATTGCCTGGAAACCTGCCAAAACAAGGTCTGAAAGGGAAAGGTTTTGAGTTTCCATGGGTACAAAGTTCTCAAAAGAGCTGCACAAATTCAGACCATAGACCAGGTGCTGATGCAGAACTGAAGAGGTGGGCCATATTTTATTGCAAATACCCTCAACAGGACTCATCTCTTTGCTTGATGGCAGCATTTTCCGTAAAAGCTATAGCAGGGCGTTACATTGAGGCAAGGAAGGATGTTTGATGTGAAAAGGAGGCTTTTGCTATGCGGAGATTTTTACTGGCAGCACAGAATATTCAGTTTGCTTGGTTTCAAGTAACCCCTGAGCTTGGGAGAGGAGCAGGCAGTAAGGCTTTGGACACACGAGCCTACCACTGCCAAAACCTCCTGTCTCAACAGTACAGGAATATTGCTTTTGGCTGTACAGCCTCACTGAGTGTGTGAGATTCTTCATATGAGTGTCTTGTTTTCCTTTGCTGCACCTTATTAGAGCAGGAAAAGCTGAGAACTCCATGGCCAATCCCAGAGACAAACACTGCCAAAACTGATCTTTAAGGGTCACAATTTATGAAAGCATTTAAATATTGCTAAGGAGTTTTTTGAATGCTTTTCTGAATAGTGTTTGCCTGAAGGAGCCTAGACAGGTTACTGTCCCATATTGCCGTTATATTTCTGGAAACTGATCTGTATCTGATTTTCAGCAAGGCTGACCGGTTTTGCTACTGACCCATGCTTGCTTTGGTAAGTCAATGCTCAGCATTTCCAAATGCAATGCCCACAGAGGATGGAAGAGAATATGCATTTCCATGTGAAAATTTCCTACTGAGCCTCTGTCTCACTATACGGTTATGTTCTTTCAAACATCAGGTTCAGTGGTCTCAGCCATTCTTTGTCGCCTGCACTTTCCCTTAGCTTAACCCACTTTGGCAGGGGTTGTCTTTATTGTTTTTAATAGCTGTTGAGGTTAGGTTATTCAGGGTATACAGTGCTATTGCAAAGTCTGCTTAGGATGTATTTCTTCAGTATTTTAAAAATGACAAGTTCCGGTCTGTCTAAATGTTATTGTTTTTATATAACTATGAGTAGTAATAATGCTAATGATGTAATAATGCTGATGATATTCTCATGGCTCTCAGATACAGTAGTTTACATTAAGTTCTGTATACATAAATAGTACTAGAAGATTTCCTGGTCTAGAAACCTTAATAGATTATCACAAAATCCAGGCAAAGGACACAGCACTGTAGGTGTGGAGATATATATAAATATACACACAAAAATGCATAGCAGCATGACTGCATTTTGCTAAATCGTGAACTAATTCTATTCCACAATAATTAATAAAACTTTATTTTTATACATACCAGAAAAACAAGGGCAGCAAAAGAAACTTGTCTGTGGCCAAATGCTAGAAAACAGAATGAAATTATAAATTGCATTTTACAGTATGCACATGGTTTGCTATGGATTAAATTAACCTAGTGCTGAGGAGGAGAAATGCTTCCTTCCCGACAGGCTCTACAGAAAGAATGGATATTATCACATACGATATGGAGACAATGTAAATAGTACTGGCACTCCAGAAATGCCAGTCCCTTCACCACAGATCTCAAGGCAGTTTCCACTAACTTTTTCTAGTATCTGTCAGCTTCATACATCCAAGTGCTTTGTCAAAGCAGCTGGTGGTGTTCAATTCCTTGGGAAGGCAAGGGGAGGGATGAAATGAATGTCAGTGGCAGAAACAGGTCAGGAATCAAAGCCTTATCCATAGGCCCTTCTAACTCCATGAGGAGAGAACCTATAACATAACCTATCTGTTACTTCTATTTGTTTGTTTTCAGTAGTGAGGCTTTACTATATAGCCACTACCTGCTTTGCAGTGTCACCATGCAAGAAATATATTTAGCCTTTCCAGTTCTTACCCAAACTTTGCCTGCCCTCTCTTTTTTGCTGTTGTCCCCAGACCACTATAGTGCTGTACCGTGTTAGTTTCCAAAGGTTTACAGTTCTCAAGTAAACTGTGGTCATGGCTGAAGGACACAAACCACATGTATGTGCCTCACTTCCCTTACAAGTCTCATCAAGCCTTTACTTTTGAGAACCTTTTTTCTCTCACTGGCACACAACTCTATCAGGCCAAGGGCACATGCTAAAACTCTTCCTCAGAACGACCAGCACACATCAACATGTGAGTATGTATTTGCTCAGCAGGTGTTCTTCATGGTCCCTTTGTCAGTCTTGTTTAATTTACCAATCCTTCACAGCATTCTGCAACTACCTGCTTGCCTTTCCTTACCTGTCCCCAAAGCAGCCATCTCCAGATATGGCTGTGGATGTCACCTGTTCCTGCATCCAGAATAAACCATCCCTATTTTACCGATTCCGCTAACTGTGCCAGAGGGCTGGTCAACTCCAGCATTAGAGCCATGTACCCATAATTTTCATTTTAAGGCAGTGACAAGCAATTAATGAATCACATCATTTTGAAACAGAACCTTTGTGTTATTTTCAAAGGAAAGCAAGTGCCACGTAGGAGAAATTTTTGATAAAAAAATAATTGCAATTTAACTGAATGTAAATAAAAATGACAAAGCAAACCCTTTGTTCCCAAAGCTCATAGATTAGTATAAGATACAGAGGAAAGGAAAAACTACGGTGTAGTGAGGAAAGTAAAGTAACAGGAAACAAAACTTAAGCCAATTATGCTCAAAAGAAGCAAAAGCTCAAAGAGTAAACACAAAGAAAAAAATCAAGCAGTACAACAATAAAACATAATGAGAGGGAACAAAATGATGAATGAAATCTGGAAGCAAAAAAACAGGATTTTTTTTATTGTTATCAGCAGTATCTGATTTATTTTTACCAATTTCTCACAAAAAATTAAAACCTTAATATTCATTAAAATTATGTATCTTTAGCAAATAAATATCTCCTCCAAGAAAATGCAGCCAGCTTTAGTTGTGTACTGCAATTTTAATACAAACATTGTGAAGATGAGCAAAACATATCGATCCTTGTGTTTTCTCCACTTGGCCAACATTTACAGTTCATAAAACTGGACAGGGATTGACCACCGCTGGATGGGAATAGCAGGATATGCTCCCACACAACAGTCTTCCTTCTGACAGGGAGTAAAGGCTAATCTCTGGCTAGATTAGTCATATGATCCTGTGTGAGGGCGTCTATTGATTTTGGAGGACTTAAGGTTGCATACCAAAAACTCTTTAAAACCAAGGTCAGTTTTCTATTCTACTTATACGTACATGGTGGCGTATATCGTGGATGGTTGATGTAGTAAGCAATCCAGGAAGTGAATCCCCAGTAAAAGGCACAGCCCTGGAATGGACAAAAAGTACTTTTCATTAGAAAGAGTGATAAGCAAGTACAAACCATAAGTATAGAAATATAAATACAAATATAAATGTAAGTATAAATTCTGGCAAGTGCAAAACCCACTGAAAGACTTTGCAGTGGCTTCCTGAGTCACAGAATATAGATCTTGTTAGGATGCTATGAAGCCACTAAAAAAAAATAAAAGGATGTACAGTGTAGATTTTTTTGATTGTGTTGAATGTGTTTTATGCCTGTTTGAATTAATGTTTGTTTTCTCCCTATTTGATTCTGCTCCTGAAGGCCACATTTCTTCAAGTTGTACTATTAAAAGTCTAGGGCTGGTTAACACAGCTGAGCTGTACTTTAAACTCAGCATTTCCAAGCAGGATAGAGCTAGCCATACAGAACACTAAACCAGCCAAGGCAGTAGAGAATAAAACTGAATAGGCCTAGTTTAACCCTGGCAATAAAGGGCACACAGTTCCTTTATAGGATATTTTAGCCACACACTACACCTACTCGCATGGATTCAGCCCCACTTCATCCTATTCTTAAAAATCAGCACCCCAGCTGCCTTTGCTTGGTGACTGGAGCCGTGGGCTTGGGAGACCCCAAGCAGAGATACCGTTATGATGTTCTTGCCTTGTGTAGGGGTCACTGTTCCCATCCTTTGTACAAAGAAAAAGCAAAACCCACCAGCCAAACAAACAAAACCATGCTGGAGACTGGCTAAAGCCTTTGTATGTATCTAAGGGTCTCATGCTCAATACATTCTTGGGAAGAGCAGTGCACTGGGACTGGCTGCAGCTCCATCCCGCAAGTAAGGCTGCAATCAGGCTTCCTCTTTTTGATCTTTTTATGCAATGCCACTATGGTACATGTACCACAGACAAGGGGGGACAACAGTAACTGTGGGTCTTTAACTCCCACATGCATGAATTGATCACTGGAATTAGTGATTCTGACTGGTTGATCATTGGAACAGGTTGCCCAGAGAGGTGGTGGAGGCCCCATCCCTGGAGTCATTCAAGGTCAGGCTTGATGGGGCTCTGAGCAGCCTGACCTAGTTAGAGATTTCCCTGCTTATTGTAGGGGTGTTGGACACTAGATGACCTTTGGAGATCCCTTCCAGCCCAACACATTCTATGATTCTATGAATCACTTTGGAAATGGCACTATGGTTCCAAAGCCATTTAGGTTATATTCCTTTTTTTTTTTTTTTTTTTTAACATTGTGTATTGTAAAACAACTTCTCTAGCTGTGCATCTCAATACCTCCTTTCTGAGCAGAATTGAGTTGTGCCCCCTGTCATGGCCATACATTTCTGTCCATCACTAAAATCTTATAAGTATTGCAAGACTTTTAAAGGGACGGTCTTTACATCTCAGTGAATGGGATGGGGGACAGGGTGATACAAAATGAGTGAGATTGAGTATGTGAAATAAAAGAAGGGAGAGCCTATGAGTAATGACACATGTTTGAAATTCAGGAGGCTTCAGGAGACGGAAGACTTTAGGACACCTCAGTATCTTCCTTCCCGAGGCCTCCACCTGTAGAAGGGGAAAAGTTTTTTTTTTTTCTACTTATAGTTTGATTTTAGCTTCTTAATGCAAGGCCTGTCTCTTGCCCCATATTTATATTGCACTGAGGAGGTGGAGTGTGATTTCTGTCAGCATTGCTAGATGTTGCAGCAGCATATCTCATAATAAAATAGCATTCAGTCTGGAAAATATCCTGGACGTGACAATCAGCCCCTTGGATAAATGATTCAAAGTGGACATTGGCATGCAGGAGCATTGATTTGCTGTCACATTTGCTGGACATTGATTTCAATTCATGTCCTTGGGGACTTGGCCCTGAAACTCTTCCTATATTTGTATTTTGACTTATCATAATTCCTGGAGCTAGAAAATATTTTTTTTTTCCTATCTTCTTCCAAGGACTGTTTGGATAAGAGGATATTCTCTCTTACACAAAATTATAAACATATTGTCACCTTTATCATATTTTTCAGAGGAGTGTGCCCTCCTGAAAACTTGTGAACAAATAATGTCTCCAGAAGATGTCTGATGTAGTGTAAACAATGGCAGAAGCAGGCCAAGCTGGAAGAAAAAAAGAAATAAAAAGGAAATTAAGGTAAATGAAAGATTCCTTTTTATTACTTCCCAGTTTAATGTCGCAAAAGGAATAAGGACTAATATTCTAAAACTGCAGAGTCACACTGAAATTGTAGGATTTAAGACAGTGTCTTAATTGAAGCATCTGGAACCAAAGATTGATGGAATCGTTTTCAGTGTTATACAAAGTTGCTTTAATTTTGCAGAGAAGCAACTTATTTTTACTAGCCTTGAATTAAAAAGAGCTCCTTGAGCTCTGAATGTGATACACAGCCCTGCCAAGACATTAAAATGGGACAGCTGTGTATACAAGCAGGCGTCTGCTGTGCTTCTCCAAAAGATGTCTCCCATGTTTTAATTCCACCTTAATGCTCATGTAGGATGTGTCTGACATTTAAAAACATTCTGAATATCTTCTGAATGGTTTCCCTGTCCTTCGCCGACACAAGTAGCTGCATGGATGTAGTTTATTTCATTTCTTCATGGATGCAAAATGAGATTCTGTTGCAAAGTTAATCCATTCTGATGGCTTTTTTGTTGCCCGTTACAAAGAAATGAGGTAATTGTTGCAGAAATTATTATACTGATTCTCTTTTGAGGAATATTATGAAACAATAACAGGCATTGCTGATTTGCATCAGAGAATGAGTTGCAGCTCACAGAGATTGAGTTTCAGAAACAAATGTCAAGAGTGATTCTTGGTGGCATTTTATCTTGGTTACATTTACCGTGCTACCAGAGCCCATCTCACTGCAAACCAATTATAAGACATAAATGAAAAGTGGTTTTCAGCATGTGAAATCTCAAATGCTTTTATTATGTATCTTGTATGGTAACCAGAGTCAAAGATTAAACAATTTAAAAGTAATTAAACCAGAGAGAGTTCAGTTAAGAAAATTTCAAACAATTAATGACTTATCCAAAGTCTGGAGCAAACTTCCAGCTTTGCTGGGAATTTTAAAATTAATTTGGCTTGGAATCAGGACTTCAGACGAACCTGTTAGGGAGTGGTCACTGCAAGGATTCTGTACTCCTTTTGCCCACTTAAGAAGGTAAAGGTATTGCTAGCTCTTCTGTGCTACCAGAAACTCTCTCCTTTTAACTGTATGAGGAAGAGAAGGAAGGCAAGCATATTGCAGCTCTGAATTGGATCTGAATTCAACTATTCTGTGTTCTCATTCCAAGCTCCACTAACTCCCTTAATATCTTTCCAAGTCTCGGTGACATGGAAATGAACTCAAAAACTTGCTGAGAGTTTATAAGGAGGTATGTTTATTCTCTGGTGCATGCACAGGGGCTAGTGCCTCCAAAACATGCACACCGGCGTGGCTCTGCATCTTGCTTATAAGCAATAAAATGTTACGTATTCATTAGTTTACCCAATACGCCTATACATATACGTAACCTATCCCGCTTTGTATGGAAAGTAGGTCTTCTCCCTCTTGCACCTGCGCAGTGCACTGTGGTGGTGGTCTTCTGGTGGTCAACTCGCCATTTTGTGTTGAAGTAAACACTCTTCCTCAGAGATGGGGCGGTCTTGCACTTTTCACCTCTGGGTCCTGCGCAGTCTCCTTAGAGTCCTGGTCCTTTTCCAAACCATATAGCCAGTCTGAACTAGTCCTCTCCATACTATGTTCTTGATAAGACAGATGTTCCGTCCCCTTTAACCTTTTGTGGTTAGCTTACACAATAGGTCCCTATAGTTATNGGGGGACAGCTGCAGCCCCCTCCAACCCACATCTCTTCCCCACACAGTGCCCCAGTGAAGGCACCGAGGAGGCCGGACGGTGAGGGGGGCTAACTGGGGAAGGTAAGAGGTTACATTCATCCCTTCATCTGTTTCTCCATCTCTAAATGATATTATTAATCATTGTGTTTCTCTGCTGTATACTAGCTCCCTTGATTCTGCAATCAAAGTCTGGAAAAAGTGGTGTGGGAAAGTTGCACAGTTCCTTGAGGCTCCTAGTTCCCTGTGTGATCTCTAAATGATATTATTAATCATTGTGTTTCTCTGCTGTATACTAGCTCCCTTGATTCTGCAATCAAAGTCTGGAAAAAGTGGTGTGGGAAAGTTGCACAGTTCCTTGAGGCTCCTAGTTCCCTGTGTGCCCTCCCACTGCCAGTCCTCCAACTTATGCAGCCAACAGGCTTTCCTTGATTATGTTCCACCCCCTCTGCCAGCCACTAAACCCTCAGAATAGGGACAATCACACTGAAAAGAATTAAGTTCCTTAAATGTGAAAGTTCCCAGCCTGCCTGGTGCATTACCCACCATCCTGTGGAGGGGTACAGTTGGTGGTGGCAGTGTCTTGGGCCTTCCTGGCAGTTACCATGTGCAACTGCTTGCCACTTTGTTGTCTGTAACAATTCTTAATCCCTCCCATTGATCACAACTGCTTTGTTTCTTCCAGAGTCCTTCAAAAGGCTTGCAAATGACAGGGGCTGTAAAAAGGTATGTTGGCTGGCTGTCCTCTCTTCATTGCTTTTTGACATGCTCCTGAGTTACAGCGGACTAAGCAAGTTGTATTTCCTTGTGCTCAGCTCCTGCTGTATTATATTGGAGCTGTTTAATTTTTCCTTGTTAGCATTACTCTTTCAGTGATGGAGAGAAGCAAAGCTGTGTGTTGTATGCTTGTATGTGAGCTTTTTGCTTATGTACAGCTAGATACAACCTGTGCTCTTCGCTGTTCCATAACAGTGTCTGAGCTCTTATTTTTGTTTGTCACTTAAGTGCTTTATTTCTTAAAAGTCTTTCAGAACTCAAATATGTTGCATATACACCTGGGGAACAATTGCAGTTTGGAAAGGTTAGTTTCAAAAATCAGATTACTAGTTCTGAACTCCTGTGGTGCTTCTTTTGGGTTTTTCATTTGTTCTTGGCCTGACTCATGACGTGCAGACCTCTCGAAATTCCTCCTGGTTGTGCCCAGGTGAAAGCTGGTGTAGGAGTAGTTATCTTCTGTGCTGGATGATGATGCTATGCATTTTACAAGTGGGAATGTGCTGTAAAGAGCCTGGGACACCTGAAGTCTTATCCTCTCTTCTCTGTCAAGCATGACTTTGGGTTACTACCCACTGTGTTTCACCTTCTGTTTGGGCAGTGTGTCTGGAGTGCAGACTATTTGGGGAAAATACTACTTCTCCCATTGTGACCAGGTGCAACTAAGATCTCATTTTTGGTCAGGCTTATGAGTGCTGCTAAAATGCCAAACTGCCGTTGATAAGTCCAATCTGAAATTCCCACTGGCTCTGAGACCAGGCATGCAGCCTCACACCCCCCGTAACCTCCTCAGCACTGGAAATGCAGTCTCCATCCCTTTGGCTCCCTGTCCTCCAGCAAAACAGTTCACACAAAGGTCACTTACTGAACCACTGGGTGACGGAAGTTCTTTGTACTTTCCACTTGGTCATAAATAGTTGACAGCCGAATGTAAAAAAGCAGATATATTAGAAGAGGCCCAGTGTATTCTGTTAGAAAAAACTAGAAATGAAAAAGAAAATAGCTGTATCAGAGTAGGAAATTATAGCACTAAAAGCATGAGAAAAAAAATACCCCTACCCACAACACATATTCATCCTTCAAATGTAATTTTGACTTCATTTTGAGGACTTAAATGATATGTAGGGGTTTTTCTGCTGTCTCTTTAGCAAAGCAGTAAAATCCACCTAGGAATTAGAGAAGGGTTCTGTGCAGAATACTAACCTAGTCAGAAATGCTTCATGGAAGGTGGTGAAAATCACAGTTATCTCCTTTTTATACTTTTGGCTGTGCCATCAGATGCCTATTTGGAATCTAAGTAACACTGAATATCAAGGCCTAAAAGCTGAATGTTGCTTGGTTTTTGCCAGTGTTTTTTGCAATTAAGCGATACATCAGTAAAAAGCCAACAGAGCATGAGAGAAGCAAGCATAGCTTTGAATCCTGGTTGCTAGAAGAGTCATCTGGAAGGGAGGGATCATTGCTTGAAATTTGGCGGTGGGTGGAAGAGCAGGACCTGACTGCCTGGTGTATGGTGCTTTGAGCCTTTGTTCAGTGACCCAGTGGTTCTCCTCCCCATGCAGGCATCAGCAGAAGTAGCCTGCAGTGGGCAGACTGGACAAGTATGTTACCCTGTCAAACAGAAAGAAATAGTTTTATCTCCCCACTGTCACCTCTGCTAGCCACAGAGAGCTGAAAGGACATACTGGGGCAGAGAGAAAAGGTGGAGTTATAGTGATGCCATGAGCCACCCTCAGTTTTACCCTCAGGCTTTGGTTTGGTACAGCCTGTATTGCCTTTTTTCAGGGCACACTCGTAAGCTACAAACAGCTGGAGGAAGTAGAACATGGTTAGAGGGATGTGAGGTCTGGATTTGATAATCTGTCCCCGCTGGAATGAATCTCAGAATAAAATGGAAATTATGTAGTCCTACATGTTTACACGGACCAGGAAGTGGCAAATCATAACTCAAGTGCATAGTGTTGCTTAAGGGATAACAATTCATAACCAATGGGCCAGCACTGCTATAGAATTGTAATGGCTAAATACCTGTATTTTAAGTAAGCCACACTGAATTTAGACTACCTTTCTCAAAAGAAGTATTTTGCAAGCAGTCCAACCCCCAGTGGGCTGTTCTTCTAATTGCTCTTCAGAAGAGCTTTGAAACAGAAAGGTTTTCTTGTAGAAACATTCTGCAGTTAGGTTTTCTTCATTTGAAATCCCCAGTTCCATTTCTCTTCCTCTATTAAATCAGGAAACATTCTGAAATTTCAGCCTTTCATAGCAGGACTGTCTCCAAAAGTAACAGACTTAAATGTTCTCTACCAGGGAATTGTCAGATTCTCTTTTGGTCCGTGTGACACCATGATTTCTGTGCTCCATTTAGACTCTTTATGATCCCAAGAGCAGTTGTGTGTGTGTATGAAAATGTTTAATCAAGGAGTGTCTAAGAGCCCATATTGCTGTGGAACACACCACAGACAAGGGCTTATTAGAGTTTTGTCCTAACAGAAGTTGTATGGGTCTATTCCTAACTGTGAAGCCAGTGCATTAGGCGCTCTGCAAACAATGTAAGAGATGGCCTCTGCTATTAAAACTTCATACGCTAAATATAGGCAATGGTGGTATAGGAGACAGAGGTGCAGATAATATGGTCTAGGCAGGTCAGTGTAAGATCTTGGAACGAGCTGTTTTCTTCAGTGTAGCTTTTCCTCTCAGCCATGAGCTGCACCACAAAATACACACATGACTGCCAGCTTTTATCATCTGTTTGGCAGGAGCATATTATAAAGCTGCCAGAAAAAGTTTGTCAGGACTCAGCACCAAGTTGTGGTTGCTTGTCACTGTATCAAATGTTCCTCCCTTATCCTCTGGCTGATTTCAGATGCTGAAAGGCGAAGGAAAGCTTCAGAATTTAGTAAAAAAATTCAGTTTCTATTTAACAGCCAAAGCTACTCGCTATGTGATACCTGAATCACTGTGGCTGGGGGAGGAGGTGTTTTTGATGTAGGAGGTGGGATGCAGAGCCTCCCATCAGAGCAATTCAGAGAAGCAACTGAGAGCATCAACAGCAGCTCTTGAGCCAGGGTTTGCGGAGGTGAGCAGCATCAGCATGCTCAGGGTGCTTTACAGGCTGGGGATAACCCTGCCAATAATAACATTGTAGCTTCCGGACACAAGAAATACCATTTTGTAAACACCAGAAAGCAATCATTTAAAGCACAGAGCATTGTTCTTTTGTAGAAATACATAAAACATCCAGTATTTAGAAGAAAATTAATTCTTCTTTACCACCTTGTGGGCATGCCTAGATTATTTTGATGTATTTGGTGCAGCCAAATATGGTGGTCCATAGTAAACACAAAGATCATTTCTTGGAGGAGCATTACAGCTCTATCACAAAGTGCATATCTCAACCGAATTTAACTGTTGAGCTCACCATTAAATCCCTGAATAAATAAAACAAGAGATTGTCCCTTTTTTCCACATCCATACAATCTATTTCATATCTTGCATAGTGTCCAGTTCTCTTATCTTTCTTCTCTCCAGTGTCAGAGTCTATATACCTCTTATTCTCAATAGCATAGAGAATGCACTGTTCTTGAATCAAACCTCTCCCAGGCATGAGCTCCATACAGGGTGCTAAATTCAAGTTTCTTTAACTATCTCAATTACCAGGTCCCTAGGGACCCGATTTAGTAACACTGGAAGCATCTACTACATAAACAACAATACAGAAATCTGAAATATGTCAAAAGAGAGCTAAGGTAGGAGCCCCCATCATTCAAGAGATGATGACACAAATGGAAAGACAATACAGAATAGCAAATTTGCAAACCAGCAAGGCATCTCATCTTGCATGAGCCAGATTGTGCTTGCTTCTTTTATCTCTGTTCAGATGATCATGCCACTAACACCTTGCTGAACAGAGTAACAACCAAGTCAGGAATTATAATTCCAGACCTTACAAGACAGATGGTATATTTAGGGAGATATAAATGCAGCAGAGGTGAAAGGAACTCTAAAGTTATTTGAGGAAATGTGAGGTGAATTTTCTGGCTGGTAGGGGCAGCTGGCATAGTGCCTGACACCATCCCAACAGGTCTACTACAGGGAATGGAAAGCTTTTGGGTGTTAGTTAATAGGACCATGTGTACTGATTGAGAAAAGGCAGAAAAGGACAAACAAAAGCTATTAACAAAGGGGGTGGAGTGGAGGGAATCTGAAAAAAGTCCAACAGAATCGTCATAAACAAACAGCCAACGGATTAGCAATCTTCACATGAGGGCATCAGTTAATTCCTCTCTGTAATGTTTACAACATGCCCTTTCTATAATACTGCACAACATGCCCTATCTTGTATCATGTTGCCTTTTGGCATAGTCTCACATTATCTCATTTATGACAAGCTGGGGGGCAGAGCTGAGGAAAGGCCATACAGTCTTCTCCATACTGATCCCTTCCTGCAGCTCTTTCCATGCCATGTAGGGGCAGTTTCCCAGTTTATCAGTGCTGGTCGTGATATTTTCTCTTCCACTGCCAACTGGACATCTGGGTTTAAGCAGGAGAAGTGGAAAGCATGGTATGAGGATAATACCTGCTGCCAGGACAAAGACTTTGGGTCATTGCCTGAAGCTCTCAGCACAGCAAGAGACATAAAATAGCTCAAGCTTGTCCTGGGTAACTTTGATGGAAAAGCAGCTGCAGTATATAAATTATCTAATGGTCAGAGCTTAGTTTCTCTGATAAATGGGAGCCAAAGGCACTAGTTGCAGGTCTGAGCCAGGGTCAGACCGAGATAGCACGTACCACATAAAGAGGATCTACTGAGACAAACAAACCATTACTATGCGCAAGTATACAGAGTGCTGCTGGGATTTCTGAGAAACCCAAGAGAAACAGGCACTTGAACCCTCCAGGTACCCAAATCACATTAACCTTAGCATCTACCTGCCTAGACTCCTTTTATAATCCCAGCCCTAAGCATTCTTGAGCTAATGATCATTAAGAAACATTCATTTCTGGAGTAATTTCTACTTCATATGCTTTGCTACCTCATTAAAGGTCATATAGTTTACTGGGGATGATAACAGCATATTTTTCACAGCATGTCTGAATCTTCACCTTTAAAAAATTTTGGTAATTTTGTATTTTCCTTTGCAAAAATCCACAGCATCAGGTAGTACAATTCTTAAGGGCTGCTTGAACATTCAATGATTTTTGTTCCAGTTCTCATGGAACTGGCTAATCTATTCTACAAAACTTAAACAGCACAAGCAGGGGCACCTGAAACTTCCCTTGTCTGGGCAGATTTTGCAGTGACTAAGAGTCTGAGAGCATTTCAGTCTGCAGCTCAATATTTACTGCAAATACCAGAGATAGGGATGGATTTGCTGTAGGATTTTACAGAGAAATTGCAGCTGACTCAGGCCAGCTTCAGGAGCTGGGGAGTGAACAGTGGTGGATGCTGTTTTTCCCTGAGCCAGAGCTGTGCTCCCTCTGGAAAAGGGAGGTGAAGTCCCAGCTTCCTCCTGTCTCTTCTCCTGTGACTAAACTGTCTAAAACCACTGGTTTGGGATCAGACCACTTTATTCCCTGGTCAAGGTTCTTCCCTAAGAGCACAAGCCTTTGCATGTCTCTTACTCAAAATGGAAAATTACTGCAAACTAACAAATGGTCTTCTTACACACACACGTATGTGCATGTTATATATGTTTGTACCTATGCATATTCAGAAAAGCACTCAAGCTCTGTTTGCAACCAAACACCAATGTGAGTTCAGATTTGCTGCCAAATCTTTACAGGGCTTTGACAGCATTTTGAAAGCTGCCATATAATGTCTATCATTTTAAAATATGTATCTGTTGTCTGCAATGTAGATAGCTAAATGAAATGGCACTTTTTAACACCTGGCTATTACTAGTAACCTCGACTGGCTGGCTCTTCCACAGTGCTTTTCATCCAGAAGCCTCACAGCACTTTGCAAAGAGGAAAATACTGTTATTTTCTTGCTGCAGATCTGGAAATTGAGGTACAAAGAAATCCAGTGATTTTTCAAGTTTACCAGACAAGGTGGGCAAAGAGTGACAAAGGGGCACATACTCCTCTCAAATACTGGTTCCCTTTCTGGTTTACTCTCCCAAGCACTGGTTCACTCTCTGGTTCACTCTCCTCTTCATGCTCTTCTTACCCCCAGTATGGGGTTGTGCAAAAATTCCCCATACAAAATAATTTTGCCAGGCTTATGCATTCTAGAGGGACGAAAACTTCTCAAATTTGCATAGACTGACAAATTATTGACCTCTCTATTACTCTGAGTGCAAATAGGAAACAGTGTACACTTATCAGCATCACTCATCAAGTAGTTCTTTGTTTCTTAAGTTGCAGGAAGGGTTTAACCACGAAGTTGCATATAACTGAAAGAAACAGCTTGTTCTGTTAATGCTTACTGAATTCCTTCTACCTTCTTTTTGCACTTGAAGTGGTAAAAACTCAAGAGCATTACTATAAACACATATGCATGAGTTCTTCAGCCTGTACTGGGCTCAACAGCAACTAAAATGTTCAACGTGTAGAATTAAATTTCCTAGTAGCTCCCTAACTGCCTCTGGTGCCTGAAAAACTGGCATGCTGGCATGGCTTATCATGAGCTTGTGGCATTTGTGGCTCAGACCAAGAAAAATTATTGCAACATGGTTTGTCTTATTAGAAACAGCAACTGAGGAATCCAAATCAGCCAGTTAGGCAGTTCCAGAGAACTCCTCTTCCCTTATCAATTTACTTCATGCTGCCACTGGGCAGTAACAAAGAGCCAAAAGTACATGTGGCCCAAGGAAAGGCACAAACAATATAAAACCATGGCAAGAAATCAAGGAAATGCAAGCTGTTCTCTCCTGATAACCCTGGAGGTTGAAAATTATTAGACTTAATGAAATGAAAAATAAGACCAATCTTACTTGTGTAGTTTGCCTTTGTGACAGGTGAAAGTTCATAGCATTTGACTGGGATCAGCTCAAGACTTGGCCACCTGTACCAAGGTAGAGCAATACTTACTGTGTGTTCAAGCAGAAACCTCTGCCGAGTACAAACTGTTAGCTGTAAAATGGAGGCGTTTTGCATTACTAGTAACTGTAGTTGGAAAAGTTGCTGTAAAGGAAATAGTGTCTTCTTTTCTCCTGGAGATCATCTTCTGTGATCAAATTATCTATTGATCCAAGAGGCTTAGCAATGAAAAAACATTTGGGGGTATCTCTCTCTGGCGCTTTGTTGTAAGCCACCCACCCACAGATCTACACAGAATGATATGTTCTGTTTATTTGGCACTGCTGCTAAGTATTCCAGGTACCCACAATTCCCTGAAAGCATTATTCATTTTGTACAGTCGTGTCACACAACTAACTGAATTGGCCACAAAATATGTAAGCTCTGATATGTATCCACTGAGAAATATATTCAGTGACATTCTCTACTGATATATCCTACTGATCCTCAGCTCTCTCTCTTACCTTGATCTCAAATTCCTTCCTAAGGAATGATCATATGAGTTTTCTTACGTTTATCTTCTTCACACTGGCACTCCCAGCCTTCAAATGCCCCAGATCCTGTCTTTTTTCTTTTATTACAATTGTCTGTACTTCTGCATGCCATTGAAAGGTTATAAAGCATCACTGAAGCCTCTTCTTCTGTTCCCAAACTAGAGAAAACATCTTAAGTTGTTCTTCATGGGAAGCTCAAAGCTCACCTCAGTATAAAGAAGGTGGAGAAAATGAGTCTGCAGCAGTTTGGCTGCCGCTTTTTCAAATACATCAATACTCAAAAATTGCTTCATATCACACTCATCCCACAGACTTCATGGGATTGTTCCACATTTACAGGACCAACTGAGTGAGCTCTGCCAGCCACAGCCAGAGCAAACTGCTCCTCCCCTGTGCAGCACCCACCCACACCCACAGCATGAAAAACTTCGGTAAGCATGGACTGTGAGGGTATGAGGAGAAAACCACACTGACCAAACCCTGCCTTCCCTCCAGGAGAACAGGCACACCTCATTATTGCTACATCATGCACTTCCCCACTGCGTACACCTGCTACCACAATGTTTCAAAAATATATCTTTTGGCTTCTTGTTCATTTTCCACAATGTCTAACTCGGTTATAGCTTAGCTTGCTAGCCAGAAGGGAACAGACCAAACAGTGAAAGCATGGATTTTCAGATTTCAAAAATGTTCTCAGGTTTAAATAAGTATTAGTCTCTACATTTCTAAATAGAGAAGAACCTTTTTTTCATTGGAAAATTTGAAATGAAGCAGTTCTGCTGCCAGACTCAGTATTTTAAGGCTCTTTGGAGTCCAAGTATTTAAGCAATCCCTAATTTTAAACCACAGTTATAAAAAATATTTACTGAAGTACTGTGTTTCAGGGTTAATCTTATGAAGTTCACAGACTTAGATATAAAATATATTTTTCACAGTTCTACGCTGTTTTCTCAGTTCTATTTTGATCCTTTTGGTAGCTTACGTGGATAGCAACTAGACAACAGAAGCTGATAAATCAGAAACTGCAATCACTGCTCAGACGAGGAAAGCTTTAATAGGAGTCTGAATTTGAGCAGGAAGAATGGTTTTTTTTTTCCTTTTGACAATGGCAGCAGTAAGCATTCTTAGCAGTAAAATGCCAGCCATATTTCAAAAAGTCGTATGCCACATTGCAATATGTAAAAAGAGGTCTCTGTCAAACATTCTTAGGCCCAAAATTGGACAGAGATTAAAAATAAAACCCATCACTCCAGTGGTGGGGATTTCAAACACCCCTGGGGGTACA
Organism: Eurystomus gularis; assembly: GCA_013400335.1. Classification (NCBI taxonomy): domain Eukaryota; kingdom Metazoa; phylum Chordata; class Aves; order Coraciiformes; family Coraciidae; genus Eurystomus; species Eurystomus gularis. The sequence continues at coordinate 40,595 of VZZY01020697.1, forward strand.
ATCTTTGCAGGAAGCATATAGAACAGATCTGTAAACTCAGCTCCCATTAGTATCTCTGCAGCATCAGTCAGCAAACCTCAGCTATCCCCTCCAGGTAGGGTAAAGGAATTGGTAAATCTTGGGGAGAAGTAAATTATGTGTTTCAGATAATATTTGTTTTATAAAATGAAGGCAGAGTAGAGAGAGAGTTCTAGCAAAATCCATGATACTAAGAAATAGGTTCTGTTTTCTACCTGAATTGCTTTCTGAAAATGGGCCTTGAGGGCCTCCTCTCTTCCAGAAGAGCCAGCTGAAGTTGGATTTCTACCCACATTATCCCACGAATGGGGCTTATTCTCAAAGAGATTGATAAGTAATTGCTCCATTGGAGGAGAACTGCAAATCCCTCACCCCAGTTCGTCCTCCTTCCCCCTGAGAGCAACCTAGCTTGCTGAAATCTGGTCAATGAATCTCAGAGCTGTAGTGTAACCTGAGCCCAGGGCATGTCTGGCCTTTCACAGCATGAAACACACAAAAAATAATTTGGACTGTGCGATCATGTTTTAAGAAGGCTGAGGATGAGAAGGAAACATCATTCCTATAAAATGGCAGCCTCTGACAGAGGGACCAAATAGACAACAGGAGATGACAAACTCTTGAGCCACTAAGGTAGAGTGTGACAAGGACTATAAAACAGAGACTGTGCATGCTCCAAAAGGCAAACTGAGGCTTCTTGATTCAGAAAAATATTCCTAGACTTAGAGACCCAAACTGGAAACAGACAACAGCATCATCTTTTATTTTACAACATACCTGGAAAGGATACTGCTCCCAGGAGGTGGAGGTACATACCACTTTCCCCTTTTGAAAAGCACAAGTCATTGACCTAGTGTAAATTTCCAGTGTTGGGGGTCTTAGTGTTCTTGATCCTCAAGTGGGCATCTCAGCTGTGATCTCCAGTGAGGTGAAAAAGCCCAGAAGACCCATCTCTGTGCTTAGTTTTCCCCTAGACATATCCATGCCCAATGCATGGATCTCTGGAGCACCAATATATCTCAATGTGCTTCTGCGTCTGTTTTTGGAGTCCAGACCTGAAAGTGTCCCTTTGTACTTCAGCTATCATTTTGCTGATGAGATGAGAATATTTTTATTCTGTGTCTTGTTTATTTAAATGTCAACCCTTTAAATCAGAAGCATCCCTCACTGTGTGCATAAATCTGATAGAGCATCAAGGGGGATGGGAGAATGGGAGCTCTAAGCACAGTAAAAATGGCAGTAAAACTATACATCCTGTGTACAAATGCGTCCTTAATTGCTATTGTTAGAACACAATCTTCTATGAACTTTTTCTCTATTGCTATAGACTAGCTATAATAAAAATCTCTTGACTGTTTAAATGATGTGGCTAGGAAGAAGATTTTTTCCACTGAGAATGGAGACAACTTAGAATACGAAACAGAATGGGACAAGATGAATATTCAGAAACTCTTGGAGACATCTTTCTGCACACATATATTAAATCATAAAAAAAATGCCACTGCCTGCACTATCAATGCCTGGTCATAACTGCACTATTTATAATGGGATATTAAGTTTTAGTTATGTTACTGTCGTAGGCTACATAAACCACCAGGAAAGGAGAGAATAAATAAGATTCGTGCAGATTACTTAGCTGTAGCAAACAGGAGGCTGCACTACTCACAATTTTGCTTTGCAAGGAAATTCCACGGTTGAAGGGTGGTGGGATAGGTTTGGAAGGAAACAGGACCCCAACTAGCATTAGTCAATGTGGGCCCAGTAGGCATTAATCAGTATGGGAGTTGGTATAAAGCCTCAGCCTTGGTAAGCTCACAGACCTCTACTGAAACAGGTGGGTCACATGGTATGAACTGCTCAACTCCACTGCTTTAACCCCACTGCTTGTCACTACCTGGGAATTTGGGTCCTGTTGTCAGAACTGGGAAGGATAGATATAGGTCATGTTCTTTTCATAGGGGCTAAAGCCTGCCAGAGTTTGTGCTGTTAGGGTCTGTCTTCTTCCCTGGGGAGACATAAATGCATGTGAGCTTATGCAGGTGAGATGGATATGTGACCTTACAGTGCTGATCCAGGAGTTGACTCTTCAAGGCAGTTCTGGCAGTAACATCCACCTTGAGTGTACTGTTTAACAGAGAAGGAGCTGTAAAATAGCATGTCCATTCTAAGTGTCTTGTAGTAATGCTTCCTAACCCATAGTAACTTACTTGAGAGAGGAATCGGTACTATCATCTGCAAGCTGCTTAAAGACCTGGCACTCACAAGCTCCAGCCATATAGGTGGTGCAAAGGAAGGACAGTGGCTTGTCAGTGGGTCTTTTGGTCACCCCACCTGAGCAGGGTGGGATCTGGGGGCTGCCTGAGGTAAGAATCTAATAATTTGGCCTACCATCATTATGTCAGTTAGCAAAAATTCATTTGCTTCATTAAAGGAATTGCAAGCAATTGGCAGTTTGTTTTTCATTGCTATGAACAGTCTCATCATGGCTTTTAGGGCTTTCAGAAACTGTAGTTCTGTCTTACTCATGTTTCTCACTGCAGAAATTGGGAATCTCATTGCCCAACATATAGAAGTGGGCTCTGTGTTACTTCAGTTAATGCAGTATATGCAAACTACAGCAAAAGCTATGTCAGCCTAGTAGTGAGACTACTTTCAGCTCTAACACCTCTGCCTGCTGCAGGATGTTGGAAAAGTCCTTCACTGTACATCCTATTCCTTCACTGTACTTTCAAACCCTTCTTCTGTCTTCTGTCTTTGGTTGGTGAAAGAGTTAATCTTTCACTTCCTCCTTGCACAGATGTGTCTGTAAGTTTAGAGTTCCCCACAACCCCATTTGGGTGGAACCTGTTGCCTCTCTCCTGTCATCCTGACCTTCCAGGAGCTGCTTACAGAAAAATAACTGAAGTCAAACTGAGACCAGAAGTAAAAACAGACTATGGTTCTACCTACAGCACAATATAGGTATTGTTGCTCATGGTGAATGCTTTTGTTTTAAAAGATATTTAAAAGTTTTGTGACTCTTGAGCCTGGTTGAGCATCTTCTGCCTGGAATTCTTGGCCTCACCATTCTCTCAGAACTGTTCTTTGGGTGAACAAAGAGTAGGATATTCCCATCCAATAGTTTTCCTGAATTAGTAACAGGATTACCCAGAAATCCATTTTTTCTTTTTAATATCCTTCCACTTTCAAAGCTGGGGAACCTTGCAGCAAGTGAATATATTTGGCTACAGGTCCTGCACAGGCATATAAACCCTAGATAAGCTAAAACTGTTTTTTAAAAAAAAATTTTCTTTTCCTCAGGTAATATTGCTATGTCCACCTTCTAATCTTTGATTGGATGTCAGAGTTAGCACATTGATAATTTGGCTCACTATCCATTTAATTCTGTTGTGACTGCTGATAAATACACCATTTGACATGGGGAAGGTCAGGGAAGGAAGTTGAAGTAATTTTATGCTAAAACACATTGTACATGAAGATGTATCATGATGAATGTTACAAGGACATACTTACCGTGGTCCAACCGACCTGCTGACCCAGGTCTGTAAAATACAGTGTAATGATGGAAGAAACGGCAAGGCTTTGAATGTTAATGGAGTCCTTCAGATAGGGCCCATCTGTAATGAAAAAAGGGAAGAGGAGATGGCTTGAACAATGGCCATCTTCTCAGAGGCTCAGCATAACACATAGACTGCCCTGCTAATGGTCAAGGTATGGGTCCAGCTTGCATTCTGATTTATTAAGGTCACTTGGTACTAATTCTCCAGGTTAGCAACTTGGAGCATTTCTATGAGAGCTGTTCTCCTCTCATTTTACCAAAAGCATTAGTCTGACATGACACTGGGCAGCAATGCATAGCAATTGTTACAATGCTATCTCTGTTAATCTAGACCATTAGAGACATGCCATGCAATCACACAGACGATTTCATAAAGCACTTTTTGTTCTGTCTTGCAAGACTAATGGGAAAGTCGATGTTACGCAGTGTCTCCCTCACTGATATCTTTTGCTGAAGTGTTGGCATTCTTAGGCTATTTTACAATAGGTGGCACTATCATGATGAACGTAACTTCCTGGGCAAAGTCTCACAGTTTCTTTGTAAGCTGACCTAGGCAGACTTCACTTTTCACAGTATTCTGAGGCACCTGCTTCCAGCCCTGATCGACCTTGAGTGTGCGGGCAGAGACATAAAATGGCAATACCTGATTCTCTTTTTTTATAGAGGCAATGAGGTGGATATTAGGAAACCCAAACAGCCACTGGCATAAGATGTTGCCATGGCTGCAACACTTCTTTTTTCCACTTTATGTATTGTGTCTCCCTTTCACTATATGTTTGTTGACAGTTTAAGTCAGTGAGGGTGCTAAATTCCACCAGGTGCTGGGCCCTCATTTTCTAGGGCTGCAATGCTACATGTTCACAAACCACATGCCACACAGCCCATGGCCACTTCATCTCCCACTACCACATCCACCAAGAACTGTTGTACTGGCAGAAAAAAGGCTGCCTCCTGGAGACAGCTGCATCTTCTGATAAGGCTGTAAGAAAGTATTAAAACTTGCAGTGAGCGAGGGAAGTGAGTGAATAGTTTTAGAACTACCTTGTCTTTATTATTTGACCATATACTGTATTCTAAAACATATTTATTCAGTGGTTATGAAAACCATTAGATTTCTTTATTAATGAGAAAGCTAATAAGTTAATAGTTGATATAAATGAAAAAGTGAACTAGGTTCAATTAATGAAATAGTGAACTATAAGGTGAACTAACAGTTCACCTAACAACACATAGAGAGAGAGCAATACTGTTAGGAGGAGAACTTGCCAGAGAGTTTGTAATACATTAGGCAGCTGTATTCAACCATATGAATACTTACTGCATTCTAGTTGCAGGCCAACACGGGAAGGGTACCACTGGGGACCTGTTCAAATCACAAAGCATGGCTGTTAATTTCATGGTGGAGGATCTAAATTTCTGATTCTGTTAGTATTCTTTTTAGCTGATAGCTGCAAATGTGAGATTTAAAAAAAAAAAATCCTCTCTTTTGGTCTCAGCTATACAAGGACAATACAAGAGAGCTAGGAGAGGAGGAGCACACAATATACACATTAGAGCAGAAATGTCTTCTCCCCACTTGAGTGTGGAAGGGTCAATACTGAATACTCCATCAGCACAGGAAAAATAGGCATGCGTGTGCACCACTTGGAAGTATAAAGAGGACCCTGTTTATTCCTATATTTGCCAAGATTTCATACTAAATGTGCCAGTCTTGCCCCTTCCTTCAATATAATGCTTGTTCTACAGTCTGGTCCAAAGGGGTTGGTTTTTCTCATTTAGGAATATAAAACCTAACTAGGGAAGTGCAGCTAGTGTTAGTTCTTATGACAGATTAATCAGGCAAATAGAGATACAAAAAAGCAGAGGCACCCAGGCAGCTAATACTGGGTTACATATGACCCCATGATACCCATCAACTTAAGGATGCTCCCTAGAAGCAGATTGTTAAATGCTCTAGTTTAAAGGTTGCTCCTAAATGAACGCTAGCTGTTGGAAGTTGTTATTAGATGCCCTTTGATGATTTTGGACAGACAACCATCAGTTTGTTAAAACAGGTACAGGTCTCCAGCTGCATTTGTTTCTGAGTATCAGAGCAAGTGAGTAATTGCCATGGAAAGACTGCAGAAGGGATCATGGCTGTTCAAATTGTTTACTTGTCCAGCTCTTTGTAGTGCCTGTATGCAGAAGGCTCTGCCACTACAGCTGTGCTGGTGGAATCAACAGTATTAGCACTTCTCCTTTGCATCACAAAGACACATAACTTTACTTGACCCACATACACTTCAGTTTGCTGTTGAAAGTTTTAGGGTTGATGGGGCACATTTTGGGGCTGACCGGAAGCAGCCTGAGGAGACCTTACACAGCCCATAGTGTTGACTGAGATCTGGGGGCAGCAGTTTGACAGAGGAAAGCGAGGGAACAGCTGCACTATCACTATCCCCAGCCGTTTCTACCGCATTTGCCTTTACTTCCTTTGACACACCATAGGACAGTTGATAGCCTGAAAGAGATTTGCTTTGTCTTCTCAGTTCAAAGTCTGGGTGAAATACAGACATGGTTTCCTTGAAACCTGTTTTACAATTGTTAATAGTTCTGTTGTTAAGATACCAGTATTCCTGTACCTTAAGCAAATGGAAAAAATATTCTTCAGAATTACTCTGATCAAACATGGGAACATTTTCTTTGAGAAGCTGTGGGATCTACTTTCCTGGAGACAGTCAGGCCTCAGCTAGGCAAGACCATAACGAATCTTGGAGGACTTGAAAGCTGGCCCTGCTCTGAGCAGAGGTCTAGACCAAATGAGCTCCAGGAATTTCTTTTACTTTAACTGTATTTCAGGCTGACCAGGAGAGCTTGTTCACCCCACCAGCTACCAGCTGGAGGGGAAGGGGAGATGAAAACAGTGCGTACCACATCCACTGTGCAGTGGCACCCAGCACACTTATTTCAAAAGTACTTGATCTAAGTTTTATAGGCAAGAACAGGCATTAGATGAACCCATGAACCAAGGCTAATAGCAGGAGGTGAGACATCCATCAAGTAAGACGCAAACATTTTTTCAAGGTATCACAACAATCCATGGCTATTAAAGATAACAAAAGGAAGATAGAGAAAGAGCAGCTGTCTGACTTGTCAAGGAAGATATGATTTGCTCCAGGACAGCAGATATCAATAGTTATTTGGGAGCCTGAAACACAATGTACTTGTGTTAAATTGGAATCTTTCCCCCAGCTCCCTCCCTCATATTACAGTATGTTTCAATAAAAGCCAATTTACCTGATCCTGTGGCAATGCGCTTTTAGGTATGGCTCATAATCTTCACAAGGGCAAACAGAGGTTGTGCATTTAAGCACGTCATCCCACATTTCCTTTTCTTTAGCCCCAGTACACCATCATGTTTAAACAAACTCAAAGATTTAGACAGATGGAAGCATGCTTTTGCTGCTGCTTGTCTGCAGTGACCTTGTTATCACACTACTGTGTCTTTCTGTTTTCCAGAACATCCTTGGGGTACTGTGTTTATTTTGCTGGAGGGACCTGGAATTAGCTGCTTGGATGTTCCTTCCCAGTTCTTACTATTTGTGGGGGGCCACTAGCTAATATCAAGTGGAAATGCTATGCAAATGGAGTGGGGGACAAAGTCCAAACACATTTCTATTTGTAAGTATGTTGATTTTAATCTGGACATGAAAGTTTGCCACTTTCAATCTTTACTGGCAGCAGAATTTAGCAAGGTTGTTCCCAAGTCTTAGGTACCTGGGGTCCTGCAAAACCCAGTGTTGCTTTCTGGAAAGAAGTGTGTCCCCACTTTATTCCTTGGGAGGTCTCAGAGGTCTGGCTGGTCTGCTCTCCCAGCCTGATAAGACTCATTTCAGAGAGAGGAAATCCCACTTTTTCCTAGGCATTTGAGATTTGCCTGCTCACCACTTGGTAGCGGTCAGCCAAGGGGACCCTGGCCCCACTTGCCACCATTTACCTGCCTTCTTCCTGTGACTGAGTGCTTTCCACAGGGCTCCTCCAGAGCTCACATTAAGACAGCCCTGGATTTCTATTTGGTGATGCAGGAAGCTATTCCAATCCAGCCTGGCTCTGGCAAACACACTGATGTCATTCCTATAGGAGGAGAGCTCTTCTTTCTTGCAATAGTGAAAAGAAGCTGAATGAAATGACTAATTGTCACTTATATTAATTCTTGCTACTGCCCGTCAGAATAAGGGGTTGATGGCTCTCCTGGATCCCTAAAGCTAGTACTATTTGTCAGAATAGCTTCACCTGCCATCAGCAGTTCAGATGCATTTGGAGAGTGCCTGCTCCCACACAGAGTAAACAAGCACTCACTGAAGACAGAGGCACAGCTGCAGCTGTGTGCAGCACTCGAAGGACTTTCTGCATTCCCACACCTGGCAAAGCTCCCTTGCTTCCAGTCTAAAGTTGGACTGCTTCTCTTTTCCAGCATTGTTTTGGTTTGGTTTTTTTGTTTGTTTTTTTGTTTGTTTTTTTGTTTTTGTAGGGTTTACTTCCCAGTTTATTCTTAATATCTTTTCATTGGTGCCTTCTGCAGAGATTAAGGGCAACCCAAGACCATGGGTGATTGAATTTTATCTTATAACTCCTGTTGATCAGGCCTGTACTATTATCCACCTGCCGACATTGTGATGGTGCATCAGAGCTCAGCCATGTGGTACTCGGTAGGTCTTAGTCTCTATATTCCTTGTGATCAGCAGAGCTGTTCAGGTCCTTTATGCAGGGTTAGGGTTTTGGCTGTGCATTTCACATTTGGAACAAAGTTGTAAAATAACATTTCAGCCCACTTATATCCCAGACTGGTTTTAACTTGAAAAAGCAGGTAAGATCAGAAAATAAGAATCACCTATTTAGCCAATATTATATCCTTTGATATTTAGCCAATCTTGTGGTTCCTCTATCACATTTCTTAGATTTCTAGCCTTTGTGTAGAACAGCTTTGGCTCCTTTCCTTGCAGTGTGTTTGGACACCTATTGAAATGTCTCCCTGGTTTTCCATCTATTTGATTATTTCTACCCTCCTGACTGATCCTTCTCCTGAAGGATGTTTGTCTCAGCCTTTAATACAGTCACCCCCCAACTGCATGCACACAGACACCTGGAAGCTTTGCCCATTCCTCAGCTGAAAATTTATTCATGAACTCCTTGATTTTAAGTGACATCAACATCATTCTTCTTCACAGAGAAACCTGATCTAGTGAAAGATGTCCCTGCCTCTGGCAGGGCAGTTGGGCTAGATGATCTTTGAACATCCCTCCCAACCCAAACTGTTCTACAATTCTATTCTGTTATGATTCAGACAATGTTACTTCTATGTGTACAGACTTACTTTAGTCTGGAAGTGTAAGCAATCCATAATGAGTCTAAAGCCATTTACCTTACTTCATCTTCTCTGTCAGGAATCTTTTCCAAGTTTGTGAAAAAAAATCCATACTTTAAAGAAAAACACAGTTAAAATATTTTAATGCTATTACCTTTACAGCATCAAGATTTTTCAACACAGGTTGGTATTTGTTTTTGGAAAGTGACTCAGTGTTTACTTTTAACAATCTGTTTTTAAAAATGGACTTGAGGAAAAATATTTAATTTTGGATGGGCTCTTTGTTGTACCTGTCGGTATTTAAAACAAAAATTAAAACATAAGCAAGCTGACAGGATATATAAGAACTGAAAGCCATCTTTAATTTGACCATACTGAACTATGAAACCACCTATGAATACTAGACATAAAAAGGAGATGTAGTGCTATTAAACAACCATGCAAATGCCTGATAAAATGACAACCTCAGTGCCATGCCCAGCTGCCAATACCACCATGCAAAGATACACAGAAAACCAAGTTTTACTTGTCCTGCTGCTCACACAGTTTGTTTTTTCACTGCATTTATACTAGAATTTCAGTAAATGAATCAGCTGACAATCACAGGAACTGAGGACAGTTCTAAGAGTCCATACACAGTTTTAAAAGTGTCCAAAGGTATTCGCTGTCCACATATGTAGTGGGTCTGGCTGAGCTGGTTTTCCACATAGCAGCAGTGTTTTGTGCTGGGAGCTAGAAGGGTGTTGATTACACACCTGTGTTGTGACTACTGCTGAGCAGGGCTCACACAGCACCAAGGCTCTTCCCAACATTCACCCCCCCAAGTGGGACGAGGTGGGCAAGATCTTGGGAGGGGACACAACCAGGACAGCTGACCCGAACTGACCAAAGGGATGTTCCATACCATATGACGTCAGCTCAGCTATAAAGCTAGGGAGAAGGAGGAGAGGGGGGCCATTCCGTTGTCCTCCAGAGCAACTGCTGCGTGTATTGGAGCCCTGCTTCCCAGGGAGTGGCCAAACATCGCCTACTGATGGGAAGTAGAGAATAAAACTTTGTTTTCCTTTGCTTCCGCGTGCTTGGCTTTGCTTCTATTATTATTAAACCGCTTTTTGTTTCTTATCTTATTTTCCTCCCCTTTCTTTTTGCTCTGCTGAGGAGGGAGAGAGGAAGAAAAGAGGGGGTGATAGAGTGGTTTGGTGGGCACCTGGTGCTCAGCCAAGGTTAACCCACCACAACATAATTCAAATTGACCCTAATGTGTGCTCCACCACTTAAACATCACAAGAGATCTTGAAAATAAACCAACTAAGAAATCTAAGTACTAGGTACTTCCAATAGTTATGAAATTGAAGAGGTCAGTCTAATTTTTATTAATTTGCATAAAGAACTTTCCAGTAAAATTCTTCAGTGCCCTGCTTGTTCTGTAGTAAATTACACAATCAAATGCCTATTTGTCACAAAGTATTTATGAAGTTACACGAATCTTTATGAGAGCAAAAGTGTAATAAGATGAAGACCTCTCTTGCTGGGAAATTCAGTATGTTCCTTAGAATGCAGCCCTGCAAAAGCTATTCCGCTGGGGAGCAAGGAGTCTAAGAAATGCAAATCAGAGCTGACGGACACAGTTTGGAGATAATTAGCAGATTGACTTTTCATGATCAGCTAATTTTATTATCAGTTAAATTGTTTGCTTCTCATTGTATTTTACCACCCATGCATCTCTAATAACAAATAGCCTTAATAATTACAAGCAGTGCCTGCTGTGATATGAACAGGATGATATGAACAACAAAATTACTATAATCAATCATCAGCAGCATGTTGTTAAAATTTGCAGAAATACAGGAAATTCTAGGAATTACTGTGGCACAAGCATCTTTTATATGATCACAAAATGTTACACATAAGCTGAGAAATGTAACAGCACTTGCTCACGTGAACTGAGCATGGCTGAAATGCATTCCATCACCTTAACCAGATGGTAGTTTTGATGCCTATGCAGCAATAAGAAGAGATTTCTAGGAAAGATGCCCATATTAGTACGTGTGAGAATGATGGTATTGTGCATGATATTTAGAGACAGGCAGGCACATCAACACATAGATTATCTGAAAACTTGCCAAAGTCATTCCTTGACAAATAAATGCTAAACAAATACAGTTGTTCCATGTCCGCAAGCTTAAACATCAATGGTCATAAGTGTTGTTTCTCTCAGTTGCAGCAGACATGTTTGAGTGTTCTCAGGAATGCTTCTGAGAAAAAAGGAATAGATAGAGATATCACTGGGCTGCCAGTTGCAGACTTGGTGAAGTTTGCATACCCTCGCTTCACTGAGCTGACAGCAGGAAAGTGGGATGCTGAAATGACTTGAAGCTGTTGCTTTCTGCTTAAAGACTACGGGATTCATTGTGCTAACATTGCACTTGAATGATTCCTAAGCATGATGGCAGTAAGCAAAGTGTGTCTAAGAAACCACAGTAAAACCAAGACTAAGAATCTGAATTATCTATGAGCATCCGAAGCTATTACTACTTACTTACTTGCCTTCACTGTAATAAATGACAGCCACTGAGCATTGCAATCAGAATGACCACTTGAAGAATTGCAGCTCTCAGCAGCAAGCCTGGGGCAAGCAAGGCCCCAGTGTCTCTTCACTTGGCCCCACCTGGCCGCAGACCAAAAGATGTTTTGCTGCTTTGACACGCTAAATAACAGCACAATCACCTGGGTCTTTTTTTTTCCAGGGCTAGTGCAGAGAAACCAGCTCCAGCCAGGCCGCATCCAGGTACTGCCCGGATGTACTGGCCCAGCACCATACCAAGCTCCTGAGCCCACCTAAGCTTGCAGGGGCCAGGCTACCAACTGTACACTGCTTCTACCTTTTGCTAAGTCTTTAGGGCATAGGGCTGGCCTTCAGAAGGCACTTACTGGATCTGGGATCATTCAGCTAGACTGTGTTTTTCTTGCAGAAGGACTGTTGGTGTGGTATATCAGAATATTTAAAGAGCAGGAGCAAGGTCTTGAACCAGATCCATTGTTTTTATGGGAAGTCAGTGGAAAGAGCAGATCCAGTGTGGATCTATTCAGTAAAAGCTCAGCAGGGTACTGCAGGTTCCTTTAAATGGCTCCATACCCAGGGATAAATCCCTTTTCTTTGTCACCTTTTTTCTCTGAGTATTTTCTCTGATTTGTTTAATTTGTAAGCTTTCCAGGGAAGATCTCTGGCCATGTGTTTTCCAAAGGTATCTTGACCTCTAGTTACTATGGGAACACAGATAACCCCTTTCATAATGACGTGGAATTTGAAAAGGGAGCTATTTGTTCATAAACATCCATTTATTTCTTCTGGTTTTTGTAACACATGAATGCATCTAGCTACAACCTAAATGCTTGCACAGGGAAAGCAAGCAGTGAGCTGGCTGAACTGACATCTCCAGACATTGGCTAAGACTAACAGTGCTAAGGACAGGGTCTGACCAAGGGGCAGGACAGCACACACTTCCCACAAACTACTAAGCAAGTAAGCCCCAGCCTGACAAAACATCTGGCTAAATGCTTCCTTTTTAGCTGTCCATTTGATTGTTCCCTGTGGCCTTAAATGCTTCAAATCTATGAGCATACATTTTTCCTACATAAAGTCACATAACTGTCTCCCTGGCACCTCCACTGAAGCTCCACAAAGCCTGGTGCAGAAGCCTTTTCAGAGCATACCCAACATCTCTATAGTAAACAGCATTATATTACATACAATGCCTGCAGCCATTCCCCTTTAAAAGTGCCAGAATTTTGCTTTTCTTGTGGAGGATCTGGCAAACAGGATAGCCCGGATGTTGGTTCCTGGAAGCAGTTGATCTCTGTGACTGTGCCCAGATGTGAAATTCCAGCCTGTGAGACTGCACTGTACCTTGGGACACAAATTCACCTTGCTGTATTTTCTTTGAAAAAACTTATATAAATGCCTGAACTCCCTGAGGAATAGAACACTTTTCTCCCCAGCCCACCCTTACCTGTCCCTCTACCCCCTCCCCCCCACCCTTTTTTTTCCCCTGAAAAAAAAATCTCAGACTATAGCTATATTCTGATCGGGAAATTTCTTAAGAGTCAGCACAGTTTTTCTTAATGAAGATCGATTGTTATTAGTGGCAAAGATAGTATTATTTGTCATTTAGAGGTCAATTTATGTCACTAGCAGATTAAGGTTTCAATTTTCCTTCTGAGACAACTTGACACTGAAAGTAACTGTGGAAATTCAGACAAGCAGAAAGCATCAGAAATGAAAAGCAAGGAAGCATGCAATGTTTAGATGCCTATTGTAATATTTTGCTACATTGTTTTGCCTTTTCACATCAAAAAAAAAAAAAAAAGAAAAAGAAAAAAAAAAAGGAAAAGGATATAAAAAAAGAAAAGCCAGCCCTGTGCATTTCAAATTTCCATGTAGCCTGCTGCAGAAAGTATAATTAATTTTGATCTTTCTGTGTGGATTTGCATTTAAATTAATGTGCGTGGGCAAGGGAAGGGAAGGGGAATGAGGCTCACCTTTTATTTTATTAATACAAACCATAGAGCAGAATACAGAGAAACAAGAAAATAGATACCGTGACAAGCCTGGAGCTGGAAGCAATGTTCCCATAAGGGACCACCTGCAATCAGCACAAGGAGGGTAGGAGGTGCTGCACGCGTCGCCCTGCAGCAGGGCACAGGGATCAGGCACAAGCGCCCAGCTGCAGCAGCATGACACACAAGTAATGGGTCTGGGGGAGTCTTTTGACAAGAGGTGGGGATTGCGTCCCGTGATCCACACACTAAAACAGCACTGAGTTTGCTTCGTATTCACAGACAGTTGTGTTCTGGTTCTGAAATCCCAACCCCAGTTAAAAGAGAAATGAGTTAGCTATGCTGATTGAGGATCTGTATTCTGGCAGTGTCTTTGTGTCTGATTCTGCTGTCTCTACAAGTTCAGAAAGGGTAACACACGTTATTGTTGAGGCATCAGGGGGATAAGAGTCCTCCAGCAGGATTCTCTTCTTAAGATATAAATGCTATCAGTGAAGCCTTAATGCAAAGGGTGACCCAAACCTGAGAAACTGCACATTAAGGAACATACATTTGCTAAACTAAATACATGTTCCAGGGACTAAAAATAGCCTTCATTCTCTATCTGCCTGTGCATACTCTAACACAGAATTTTTGAAAACACAGCTTAATGTTTGGTGGTTTATGAAATCAGTTGCTGTCTACCTGAATCCTTAATGGCTCAGATATCTTTACAGGTGTGGCAGTAGCCAACCCAGACAAGGGTTTCACAGGCAGCAAAGCAGAGCATCTAAACACAGGTATCTGACCATCCTCGTGGTCTCAGAAGACATGAGCAATAAGATTAAAAAGGCCTGTTTTAAGATGTCATTCCTTTTAAAACTTTTGTTCATGTTCAGCCTGTGCCAGGTTCTAAGCAGACAAACAGTGCTGTACCTTGCAGTGTTACAGATACACTGTGTTTCAGGACACTGATAGCACAGGTCATTGCCTTTTCACTTCAGAGAGCTCTAATTTGGATAATGCTGCAATCAGCACAACTGCTAAGTACGTTCAGGTAGCAGCTCTCAGTGGACCTGCTTAAGGGGCAGAGAGACTGGCGAGGTTGCTGTTGTACCCCGCACTACTTATACACTGTCTGAATGTGGTACAGTGCCATTGCATGTCACAGCAGGCCTGGGGCCCTGCAGATTTACGTTCCAGCATCAAAAAGTACTTGATGGTCCAACAAATGGCTCAAAAGCTCATTTGTGCCTCCACCTCAGATGTACTGGGCTGAGGAGGGTCCTACCCCAGGCTCTAGCTATGTTCCATTAAAAGCCTTCCTTAGTCAATTAGCTAATAAAATATGCTAATGAAGTATAATTTTCTTGCAATATTTGACTATCCAGGGAATAGAGCTCTCCCCAGTCTCTGATCTTACCGGGATGCGTTCCCTTGCTAACCCCTAATAGCAATGCATATTTTGTATCTAACGGCCACACCAATGCCATCAACAATTAACTGAACACATTTGAACTGACATGATTTCTTCCTTAGTGCAAATTAACTTCTCATAAGTTCATTGGTAAATTCGCTGAAAATTAATCCCCACTAATAACAGGGCTAAGTTGTAGTTTCTCCACGGGTGATGAGGAAAAGGCAGCACAGCTCTGCCCTGCTTTGGCAACAGATCAGACACTAGCATGTGAGCCAGAGGCTCAGTCATGTTCACTTGTCCTTCCTGGGGGAAGTTTATTTGGGCTGGTTTAATTCCCCCATCCCATCACCTTAATTGGGTTAAGCAGAGACTTCGGTACCTCAGAAGCAGTGCCACAAGGCTTGGGAAACTGCTTTTCCCATCTCAGCTCTACAACAGAGGACAAATAATTTTCCATTTGCATACTACAGTTCCCCTGCTGTGAAATGAGGCTATAGTGCCTTTCCAGTGAATAGAGACATTGTGAGGATAAACAGCAAGCATGGTTGACTCCAGGTTTCCTCCTGTGCATGCTGTGAGTGCTGCTCTAGCCCACATCGAGAGCACAGGGCCTGCCATCTCAACCTCTCCTGGGCAGGAAACAAGCCCGGGCAGGCTGTCTGCACATTAACCATGAGGCAGTCATGTAGAAAGAAGTGTAACACACTTACAACTGATCAGCAAGATGCTTTTCCACACTTACACTGACACGGCCCATGAGGGACTTGCTTATGGTGATACTGCTTGATGTGTTCATTCTCACACTTGAGGGATGATGTGCCATCCCAATCTATACTATCTACTGATTTTCCTCTGTAAATGTTACAGCCACAACTCATCTAGACTGTTTGTGAACTCTGATCTTGTGCTCTAATGGCAGAATACTAAAAAAATATTGCCTTCCCATTAGTATGTATTTAAACTAGAGCTACATTCATTGTTAGAGCAAATAAACCACTGGCATAACCTCTGTTTGTTCTACTGCTGTGCCATTCTCTGACCATTTTTGGAGCTGGCCTTCTTATTTGCAGTCAGAATTAGTTGAAATTTTTCAAAAATAGTTTTGATGCCGTAGAAACACAGCTTTTCTTTCAGAATTCAGTTGTTTATGGAGAAAGTGTGGTTTCAAACTCAGAAAAAACCCTAGTCTTGTGTTCAGTGACTGGCTTACTCATTCTTTTTCAGCCTCTGATTTTCCGTGTAGAGTTCTCTTTTTGCTCTGTCTACCTACAGATTTTCTTTCTAACCATGTTTATGGAATACTTTAGACTATCAATTTTCATTTGTCTTAAATTTTGGTAACTTCTGTTTGGTAGGCTATGAAGTTAAGTTTGCCTGTCTTAAGAAAAAATCCAGTCTCATTAACTGATGCTAGGCATGACTTAGCTTTCTAAGCTAGAAATCTTGATTGGAAAACATGGCATCTCCTATAATCATTTTGATGGGAAATCAAAAGCATGAGCCAAAAAACAAGTCAGAATGTAAGTGTGCATTGAAAACAGGCTAGTGTCTAGATTTCAGCCTTAAACCCACAACCAATATATGTCATCACAACACCACCAACAAAAGAGGAGAAGGAAAAGTTATGGCTTTTCAAGGTGTGTGCTAAATAATTAAAAAGTTTCTCTAAAACCAAAATGGAGCAAAGTAGATAAACAACCACCTTTCCCCTGGGCTCAAATGCCTGTACTTTTATGTGGTAAATCTTGTTCAGATGATACAAGGAGGTGTGGCTACACTTTGCCATTTTCAAAGCTTGCCTCATATCAAGGCATCTAGCCAGTACTGAATCCAGTGTGTTTGGACTCACATAGCTACTTGGTTCAAAATGGAAAGTTTATGACAGATCTTCAGAACCTCAACAAGCGTACTTTTTTTAGGGATCAGAAATGTTCCTTCAGCAAAGTGTAAATTAAGACAGTCCTTGGCAATGGTCTCACTAAATGATGAACCAGCTTTCTACAAGGGAATACAGCAACAACCGCTCTTACCTAATGAATACCAGGGTTATCTTCAGGAAAATCTGGCTTGCTTTCCTACAGATGAGCATATTCCAGAGAGCTCTCCATCCACTCTTAGCTAGACCCTGCTAAGCTTTCCAAACTTTCAGAAGTCCCATCTATTTGTGTATATGTTTGCTTGTTTTCAAACATTTAAAAAAGAGATGAAAATAATGAGAAAGGGAAGGTAGTAGGTGAAACACCAGGTAGCCTTAGAGACTGGCTTGAAGGAGTCTTTCTGGCTTGAAACTTTTGAGAGATTGAGAGGTGCCTATACCCCTGCTTTCCCTGATGTGAGATGAGGTGTTTGGGTCCTTCATTGAAACTTTGAGACTAACTGATGGGGATAGGAATTTGTTTTAATGGTCAGTTGGTAGAGCACAGTTGGGGAAATACCTGGAAATAACTAAATGGTAGACTGGAGTGCAGAGGTAGATGTGCAAAGGGACCTAACACCCATTAGCAGCAATGAGAGCCTGGCAGCGGCCAAGGCCAGCCCACATTTCACATCAGCACAGCTTGTGAATGAGCTGCAGACACAGTATAACTCATATATCAATTATTTCAATGGCAAATCATTTCCAACAGCAAATATATTCTATATCATTGCAATTTGGGCACCATTTAGAAAGAGGCAGAACTCCCTGTACTACATTATTTTTATCATGAATCATTTGTTTGGCTCCTTGTCTTTGATGCATTGGTTTCATTAACTTGAAACAGTGGCAAATATCAACTGTAAAAGATTTCTTATTTTGATTGTTCTTAGGGGTTTTTCCCCATGCCCAAACAGGAAAATAAATAAATAAACAGGCTAAAAATATGAGAGAGAGAGCATGTAAACAAATGCAAAACAAGTCACCATCACAAGGTGACATCCTTCACATTCAGGTCTGAATGGCCTCTCTTGCTCTTGTCCTGCTCATCTGACCCTACCCTCAGAGTCGCAGCTACTTGTTATGTCACACCTCCTCTTGGCCCTGTGGAAGCTGAGGGCTGCAGAAGCACAGCCAGGGAAGCCATGAGGCAGAGCAGACCTAGGGGGAAAGTCTAAACTTAGCAGCTGGAACTACTGCCTCTTCTCTAACCTGACAGAGGTGAAACCATGGGCCTCGTCATTTTTTTCTCATGCTCTCCCAGAGTTTTCCAAGAAGGAGGTAGATTCCTCTCATTCTGGCATGGGAGATTCACTTTCTTTTCTGTTATCCAGTGCCTGTTGTCTCTCTTTCATAAGAAGTCCCTGGGATATTTCACACAGATCCATTCCGTGCAGCTCCTTGTAAGAGAAACTGTCAGACCTTTCTGTAAAGCTATCTGCCCAACTCTGATGTCCAAAAGCACAGAGACTCCTTATGAAAAACCTGATGTAGATGCAGAACACTTTTACAGGCCTGAAGCGACCTTCACCCTGCCAGGTGTCTGTGTTATTAATGGATGTGAGATTCTTTCCACAATAATGAAGATCCACTAGGGCTTTTGTATCTTCAGTTCCTTGAATGAACATTAAGTCCACATGAATCTCACGGTGAACACCAGGTTAATGCTGGAAGTCTATCTATTCTTCAGACAAAAAAGGTAACACTGGAGTTTAAATTGATGTAGGACCTGTTTAAAAACCAAAACTACTTTCGCAGCTTCTATTGACAGCTCAGTAGGCTTTAATTCTTCATTCTACCTGAGACTAGACATTCTCTAGTGCCTGGATTACTTATATAGGGCCTTGCACTGTCCTTTTCTCAGTTGAGCCATAGGCCTTAATGTAAGACACATTGTAACTAATAATAGGCAATTCTGGTAAACAAATTTTGTTATTTCTCATCTAGATCTGTCAATTAAATCTACTGCAAAAGCCAGAAAAGCAAAGAATATAGCTATGAAATTTCCTTTTCTTAATGAGGCATTTAAATAACATCTCACATTTGTTCTCTGATTGTTTACATAGGATGTCATTTGTGATGCATTGTTAGAGCCCTGTAAATCTCAGCTGGGAACAATATCCCAGAGAGCAGAGAGGGCCAGTTCTGCTTCAAGCTACATCTCAATAGATTTGCTGCCTTTTCTTTTATTATGTTACTCATCTGAAATGATATCTGTAATCCGGCTAATGAAATACAATAACATCAGAAGCTGCAGCTGCCAAAAAGAGAAATAATGTGAATTTCCATTAAGGTTTTTGAGTTGATCTTAACTTTTTCCATTGCTGACTTAAATACTGCTGTTTCTTCTGAAGGTCATCTTATTTCTATGAGCATTTAATGGATTGCCTGGCTTTTGTTTTAGACACCTTACTCCCTCTGGTTCAATAGGTCATTAGGCATATATTTAAGTGATTCTTTGTCCCAAATGTTTTCTACAGGATCATAGCCAAAAGAGACAAAAGATCCCAAGGTGGATGAAAGGCAGTTTAATTACCTATGAGTTATAGATGAGAAAATTACGCTTGAAAGGGAGAAAGTGTCTAGCACACAATTCACCTCAGTCAATAGCGTGACTTTCATTGGTCTTGAATCAAGTCTTAAAGACCTAAGTCTTAAACATCACATTCATTTCTGTGTGAATCAGGAGACTTCAAAAATCCCAGATGGCCCTCTGGCATGTATTGCTGTCTTTAGAAGACCAGAATTTTTTTTAAAACCTGACCCTAAAAGTCTTGCTTAAGGTCCTATTCTACTAAGTGCACAGCTTCTAAGCCAGCATGGTAAGCCAAACCGCAACCATAATTTCCTAATTCAGTACATAATGAAAATATTATTTGCAACCACATGTACATTTCAGAAAGCAAAATTCCAGGGACATCTGATCAGATTATTTTCAGACTGATTTGCTTTCTCTTTCTCCACAACTTGTAATGAGATTCAAGTGCTCAGCAAAAGTGAACTGCAGGTTCCTAGTCTGGTGCTTGCTCTCATTACTAAGTCCAGTTAAGCTGGGAGCAAGAAGTCAGGCAACAGCACTCCAGCTAGAAATGTCCAAATGCAAGTTCTCCGTCCACTTCATTGTCCACTCGTCTAACCCACACTTCCTAAGCTTACCTATGAGGATGTTGTGGGTGGCAGTGTCAAAAGCCTTGCTGAAGTCAAGGCTGACATGAGTCAGGGCCTGAGAGGGTTATGACCATAGCTCAGGATGCAAAACAGTGTCTATGAAGTGCACAGCACCTTCTGGAGGGCTACTTGATGGCTATACCACTGTGATTTCAGCTGGAGCATTCCATGCATTGTCTGTCCCTTCTGAAAATCAGCCAGAATTGGGTTTCTGTCATTCCAACATGGTATGGGGATGTGGGGGAGAAGAGCGATTTTGAATTCTAACTATAAGGTAAATTTTTTGTCACTCTGAAGATTAAAATCTTTAGGCAATCTCAACTTGGATGCTTCTTTCTTTTAACGGTGTTACTTCAGTGACACCATTCTCATTCCCTGACTGGCTATTATGAAAGAAGTGAAAGTATTCCCAGCTTTCGCAGGTGGGCTTCAATTACTTTACAGCTAAGCCATAAATTCCAGTTACACAAATCTGTACCAGCAGACAGACTCTTGTATTTTGTATAGAGAGATTGTACAGATATGCCACAAATAAGCTGAGAGGAGGTCATCCTCCTGATACTTCTTCCAGCGCAGATCAGAAATGAAGCCTACCAGATAGGCTGGCCTCATGGTTAAGCAGCACGCCAAGGCAAGAACTTTGGTCTGTTCTGACATGCATGCACTACAGAGGCAGGAAGCAATTTACTGATTAAATCTCTGATTGTGAGCTGGGGAGGAAGATGGTAGTGACTGGTTTGAGTTTTGTGGCAGGAGCTGTTTCTTACTTTGTACTTGGCCTTGCAAAGCAAAAAGTAAAGAATTTAAGTGTATACAAGTCTCACTGTGGCAGTAACAAGAAATTCAAGGAGTTTCTAGTAAATTGAGTTGTGTTGGCAGGCATAGAGAAGTAAAAAGAGCTTAGAATTATCATTTGAGGGACACTGAAATTCACCATAAACTAGTATTCTATTGCTATCTGCTTTGTAACTAAGACAAAAGAAAAATAAATTATAAATATACGATGAAATAAATATCATCATGTTTCCTCCTCATCTAGTCATTTTCATTTACAAAGTCAACACAGATGAATGACCAGCTTACCAAGATGGTAAGCTTGTACTTACAATCACTTACAGTGATTCGCCTTCACTGTTAATATCCAATTGAGTTGCTATGAACACAGAGAGGGGAAAACTTATTGAAAACAATAGCTGGATGTGACGGCCAGCACAATGCACTCTGCGAATCTGTGCTGAGGATGCAGTGCTAGGCCTGTGAGCTCTGCAGTCAGACAGTCTGCACAGCAGCATATTGCCTGTCCCTTTGAAAATTCATTCATATATGGATTTGAGCTGTTACTCCGGGCTAGCGTGAACTACTTAGGCTAGTGGTGGAGGAAGGGGTTTGAGATTTGTTAAAAGCCATAGATTTTGTAGCTGCCTTTTTGACCAGGGAGTGCATCCAGCTCTAGGTGACTCATGGCAGGATTGGACTGTGGCCCTCTTTCAAAAATTCTGGCTTTTTTAAAGCCTGATCTAATATAGGGCAGAAAAAAGATCCCTCTGGAAGACTCTATGCCCTAGATATAGCTTATTTGGGTCTCTTCAGTTTGTAAGACACTTGAAGGGCTCCTAGTTGACTGACAGGCCAAGCCTATGAAGTCAGCTTGGGAGAGCCATAAATAGTATAATTCAACTTCTCTCAGTCCCCAGCAGGTGTATTCATCGGGTACAAGAGTCTCTCCAGGCATCAAAATTGACAGATTTCATTAACTTTCTTCAACCTGAGGATCCAGCTGTAATAGACAGTGTGGAGAAATCAGAGGAACTGCAGGTTCTCAGCAAGACTGTGTTATCAGACAGTCCTGATTACACAGAGCCGGTAGGCAAGGCACTGGCTTAGCAGTCACTGTTCTCCCTGGTACTGCTCTTAATGACTAATCTCCACAGCATCCTTTTTCACCTCTCTGAGCCTTGCAGTTTAACATCGCAGCCAGCCTCTAGAAGTGAATTATGTGATGCAGTACAAACAGTCATCCTTTCCAGCAACAGCTCTGCATCCAGCTCTTGCTTTTTAATACAGGCCTGGCAAAATAAGGAGTTATTCCTAAAGCCCTTGCTCTTGGAATCATGCTGCTAGCTCTCAGATGTCATTAAAAACAAGACAGTTGCAGATTCAGAGCATGAAAACCCTTAGCAGACTTCTTGGAAAGGAGAAAAGAAAAAGGACCTCATCTGCTAAAAGATTACTTTTAGTAATTCATGTGTCTTAAGCTCCTCTCACAAGGTTTGCCTTGTGATTTCTAAGCAGTGAAAGATTATTCTCCTTACTCTTCACAAGGCAGCCTGGCTTTTGCTATTCTGTGTTTTGAAGATCTCCTTCAGGGTTCTGCTTCTGCTATTTTGTGTTTTGAAGATCTCCTTTGGAGTTTTGGGCAAATAAGACCCTGTTGGTTTTAAAATGCTACTCTCCTTCCAGCTGCTCAGCACCAGCTGAGCTGAGCACTACTGATGGGCAACGGTGGGGAGAAGGGAGCCAGAGGTAGAAACAGGTCATTTCGAAAAGGCAAGGAGGGAGAATATGCACAGGCCTCCTGTGCAGCTGGAAAATAATTGTGTAATGTGGTAATTCTGCTTATGTTTGTCTTCTGAGATGGTAAGATAGGTCCTTGCATTAGGAGATAAAGATCTTACGTAAGCCACTTGGAAGTCAGTAGGAGTGTCTGATAGACTCAGTGAAATGGTGTATTGGAAGGGCCTGCACAGGAGCACCTGATCTTGCTTTTGGTGCAGAGTAAGATAGGCATCTGACCAGGTGGTCTGGAGGGTGATGACATCTAAGGCGCTGCCTGTTCTCCTACGGCTTCTGGGGAAGACGCAAGATGGAAGCAGTAGGTAAAAAAAGGAAGATGAATGCTTCCTAACACACTGCCCTACTGCCTGTAAGGAGGAGGATATAAGAGAGATTGGTATCCACCAGGGAGAAGGAATTGCACTGTCTTTCTCCTTGTCCTCTCTCTCTACAGGAAAGCAACAGAAAATATCTCAGTGGTTTTTCAGGGAACATAGCTCTTAGGATGGCTACAGAAAATACCTGTAAGAAGCACTTGTAGGATAGTATAGCAGAATTGTAAAGTTTCATAGCATCCACAAATGATGCTGTTTATTCTTGAGTGCCATCTACTGACAATTTCTTTCGTAATGATCTACTTTCATTGACAATGGTTATTTTAAATGCACCATGTAATATCTATTATCTTAGGTAGAGGGGCCTGCAATTTTGGAGATGAAGGATTAGGAGTTAGTATTTTACTGGGAGAGCTGGCAGCTTGTACTGTTCCTTATTCTTTGAGCACCTCATTCCTCTCTGCAGACCAGGACACTGCACATGATGTTTTCAGTTCCCTTTTTCCTCTTACCCATTATCAGGCTTCCTCCCATCTTCTCTTCCTTCACTACCTAGAGGGCAGTTTCTGGCATCCCCAAGCTCACTCTTCTGACTTTGAAGAGTAGCTCTAGTTGTGCTACCTCCTTGCACAGGAGGTTGTATCCATAATTTTGTTACAGTATTGCTGAGATCTTATTTCCCTCTCTCCTTTCTGTTCTTCTTTCAGAAGCTTTTTCAGCAACTTTTGTGCAGTAACCTTGAAAATATTTAATGATCACTGGCTGCACTATATTACCTGTTCTAGAGGTATTTTATTTTAGTTATGTGATACTTGAATTAGCATTATTACAGTTTTTCATTTTCTATCTGTAAGATTTTCTCCCCCATCAGTCCAATACATTTTGCAAAGATAAAAATAAATCAGAGGTGAAGAATTATTGCCAAGGACAAGAGCTTGTGAAGCTTAGCCTAAAAGGTATTGAAACCACTGGAAACATAATCTTTATAGATAAAGAAAACACCAGTTACCTAACTAATTATAAACAACTGAGAAAATGGGACAAGAGACTTCCTTCTCCATTTAGTTTTGGCTTGGCTTCACCTCTGCCAGCTAGCCAAAGGAATGAGGAAAATAGTAGTAATTTCACCTACTGCACAGCACAAATTTGATTGAGGCTTCTTTGACCATACCTTAGATAATGCAGTGTGATGGCCAGTAACACCCAGGCACTCAGCTGCCGGCCAGTTTCAGACAGAAAATATCAAGCAGTAGACATGTAGACATTTGTGCACAACATACTTATATTGTGGAACTCCTTCCCAGAGGATTTTGCTGAGGTCAAAACTGTAAGTAGGTTTAAAAGGATTAGACAGATTCATGGTGGGCAGGTGTGATGTTTGCTATTAAGCATGACAGCCTGGATCTAACATCTGTTACAGAAAGCCCCCATAGAGGTGATGGCTGGAAGGCTGCAACAGGGAAACTGTTGTTCTGAGCTGACCCTGAATGGTGCTGCCAGTTTCTGCCAGAGACAGTGGCTACAGAGGCCAGGGGCTGATTCAAGCAGTGGTCTTCAGTCTGGAGAAAGCTTTTAAATTCCCATGGAAATGGCATTTCATCTTAAATGGTTATTCTCCACAAAGTGTTCATAGATTCCCAAATCTCCAGTGATAAAAATGAGACTGCCGCCGCTGAACTCAGTGCCACAGAAAGCACAGGGTCAGGCTTTGCCTGGGTTTTTTCAGCAGAGAAAGCATTGCTGAAGTGAGGGCTGAGGAGTATTTCAGTACTTGTTCCTGGACTTCTCAGTCCATATGCTGCCTTTCGTATAAACGCAGATCCGAACTAATGCTTGACTGGCTTAGAAACTACTTAGCAGTAATATGTTATGTGTCACTTGCATCCCATTTCTTTCATTTTAATGATTAACAGCCTTCTGTGCTGCAATTCATAATTTAGTCTTTTTTCCTCCTTTTTTGAATCAGGCAGCAAAAACTCATCAGTGACAGAAATGATGCTTGTGAAATTGCTACACAGGGGTTCCTCACTGAAGGGTTGACAAGATACCAGCTGAGGAGAAAGCTTAATTGCATGCGTGATCAAAGGAGAATGTATGAAGACAGGGAGACTGTAAGGGGGTGTGCGTAGGAGTGTCTTTTAGCAAGAGACTATAGGGTAACATGGGAGTCTGGCACACACGAAATGACAGAAATGAATGCATGAGCTAGTACAAAATAGCATGCTAACCAAAGGCATCCACAGATCAGCTTCAACCCCTTCTCAGCTCATGCCTAAAAGAACTGTATTCTATTAGCTGTCATCCTCCAAACTGTATGAAGATAAAAAAGTGGAGGTTTGTTCTTTGCAAGTGGGAAAGTAGGAGGAGGGGGGGAATCTCATGAGACAACAACATCCAGGCTGAACTGGAAAAAAGAGATCAAAGCAATGAGCTGGAATGGGAAGAAAGGACACAGGACACTGAAATGGAGTACTCCCGGGAATGGGAGGAATTGACGTAAAAAACTGTGTGAACTGAAAAAAGCACTGAAGGCACATGTCAGGGCCTTTTCATGTGCTGTAAAATGCTGTAATGTCAGAGCTTTGGTTCACAATTCGTATCATGCTTTGCTGTATTTCTTACTGTCTTCCTTTATATTTGGCTCCACTTACATCACTGGGAGTATCTGAGGAGTAAGATACCTCTAAATATGAAAACAGGTGCCATTAAAATGGCTTATACACAGGCTTGCACCATTTTAGCCCAAATCCATTAAAAACCTCATTACAGTTAGATTGGCATAAACCTCTGTGCCAGTGATCTTCAACTGATTTAAGCTGCATCAATATAAATCCAGTTTCAATTGATTTAAGAGAGTCTAAGCAGAAATGCACTGCATTTCACAAACTGATGGGAGGACATACTCCTATTGAAATATTAAAACTTATGCACTCAGTCTTTTCATATTCAGCTGTGGGGTTTTTGAACTTTTACCATTTTGCCTTTTACAAGTCAGTATAAGGAGTGAAAACAAGTAGTTTTAAAGCAGTCAGGTCAACAGCCTTTTGCTTCATCAACTGAATCTTTCTGCAACCACAGATGCCTTCAGCTTTACTGTTTTATAAAATTCTGAGGACAGAAGAGAAGCGTAATATTTCTTCTACTTACCCTACTGTGAACTCAGAGTGTTAGTGTTTGACTAAACCTTTTTTGGGCAAAAGGCATCTAGCCTTTAGCTGAACATTTATAAAAATAATGAAAGCCCATCATCTAAGATGCTTACTCCAACAGTAAACCATCCTTCCTCTTGGAACCAAATACTTCATTCGTAATTCAGGTTTCTCTGGCCTTCACTTCCAACACTCAGTTCTTGTTGCACCTTTTTCTGCTCAGCTAAATAACTCTGCGGTTCTAAGAAGCCCAGTTCAAGTGAATAGGCCTTGCATAGACCTGCACATCTCAACTGTGGGTGACATTCAGTATCACAAGTAGCACCTTACTTTCCACAGGCAGGAATAGAAAAAAAATTTCTTAGTCTAGGAGCAAGGATGGCATGGTTAGGAACTCTGTGCAAAAACAGATACTGCAGTATTTTAGCATTTCAGAGCTCAAGGCACAACGTACACATATATACATCCTGTAGATTTCAGGTACATTTGGCCTCACTCCCCAAAATCCTGCCCATCAATCCAGTGGATGAAGATAAATTCCATCAAAATTTGGCACTTGGCTACTTTTCATTGCTCCTTCTCCCACCTTTCCAACCATCTTCCTCTAGTAAGGACTGGGGGCATGTGGCTAGGAGGAAGCAGAAAGGAAGCATCCATCAAAATTGCTGTTCTCTGGGAAGAAGAAAAGAGGGATTTTCAACCATGATTGCTCTCACTCTTCTCATGTACAATGTCCATATCTGCAGTCTTTATGTGCAAAAATTACCCTTTCCCTCACTATTTTCTCCCCTTCTCATGGCTATGAAGACAAAAGAAGTGGTACTAGAAGAAAGTAAAGTTGCCCTGACCATTAAGGAACTGGACACGGCTCAGTTAGTTGAGAAATCTGTCAAATCGCCTACATGATCCCAGATAAGTAATTTAATTACTTGGTGTTTGAGTTCCCCACTACAGTAGTTGCTTGGTCTACATGGTCTGTTTATGGCCAGTTTGAAGCACTTTAATATTATTGAAGCTTATCTAATATAACAATGGGAAGGCAAATGCAGTTGTGGTCTTGAATTGACAGTGTAATGTTAAAAAGAGGATAGACAAGTATTGCCCCTCATGGGCTGGCAGTGATAAATTATGCAGTCCTCTCCTTTCAGCCCCCCACATCTGCAATAGCTATAGTAGAACCTTAGTCCAAGCACTGTTCTTATTTAGTACTGGAGCTGTCAAGCCAGTTTCAGCTTTCATGTGAGATTTCATTAAAAATAAATTTGACAGTCTCTCGAAGCTGAAAGGCCTCTACACCATGCCTCCTGCCTGCTAGCTGTAATACTTACATACTTTGTGAAATTTGTGTTTCACATCAAGAAGGGTAGATGATGGAGGTACCTGGAAAAGAAAATAAAATGCATGCAGATTAATTTTTCTGTCTTCTCCCCTTCTCTAATGAAGAGATGTTTTAATTTGTCTGCAGGTTCCTTAGGCAATGATGGAGCAAATCAGCAAATTTGCTCTCACATATTGATGTATTATTAAGGATTGTCCACATTCAATTTCTACATTACCTGGAGCACCTCTGCTTGGCCAATGGAAGGGTAAAATCCCAAGGGTCAAGAGGAAAAGCTGCTGGCCCTACTTGAGGCAATAACTGCCCCCAAGATTAAACCAGTGGGACAACTTGAAGAGTTAGCCTTAAAGTTAGGTTCAAGCATACTGGGGCATGTCTCTTAGAGACATGGAAGGGTTTTCCTGAGGGGAAAAGGTGGCAGGTTCTGTCCTTTCTACCTGAAATGAGTTTGCTTTTGTATGCTGTTGTTCATGTGCACTGAGGCAGTTTAGGTGTCACAGTGTTAGATTGCAGTCTTGAAGGTCTTTTAGGCTCTATTTTATGATGTATATTGATTTCTTAATACACATTTTACAAAGCATCTGAGAAACATAGAATTTACTAGAGCAAAAGACTTAGAAGTACCTTGCCTTTACAAGGAAAAGCAATGGAAAACTTCAGGAAGTAGTATGTTGAGCTTGAGATAGAGGTGGCAAGAGGTAACAAGACCATCCCTTTGCAGCTGACACTGATTTAATATTCTATATTGTTCATTTAATCACAGAGAATGAGAAGTAAATTAAACTGTCTTAACTATGGTGATCCGCTTTAGCTCTAGTGAGACACCTCATCACTGTGGTTGGACAGCAGATTGGAGACTTCAGGCATCTGCACAGCATAGGCTAATACCAGTATGAAGTGGTGATGACATATAGCAAATTCCTGAGGAGCAGTAGAATTTCTTTAGGTTGTGGTAGCGAAACAGCCGTGGCACCATTTTCCCTGGCTAGGCACTCATCATCTGGTTCACCCCATCTCCAGCGTCCCTCAGTCTAAGCAGAATGCGGCAGTTTCCTGATGTAACCTGGCAGTTACACAGGAACCTAACAGAAGCTTGTCTGTTTCTTCCCACCTAAAGACTTCTATGGGGTTTGCTGAGCAATCCAATTCCTATTTCATTGTATTAATTAGAATGCATACACTTAAGCTTTAATCAGCTTACTGACTGTTCTTGGATCTCGGGAGTATCTTTAGCCGGTAGCCCCACTTCTTCCAAATGAGATTAGTGATATTCATCTATCTATCTATTTTCCTTATTAGTGAGTTGTGACAATAACCATGCAAAAAGATATGAAATTCTGCTAGCAGAGATCAGTCAGCTCCTTAACATAGGTTGTTTTGCTGAAAAGACTGAGTTTGGAGAAATACTGATGTAAGAAAATAAAACTGCTGACTCAAAAGCAACAAATCAGTAAGAAAGAAAAAGGTTGCTCTTATATATAATTTGACACCCCACGCAAATATACAATATACCTGCCATTAGTGCTTAGGAGTAAGCCAACTTTTTCCAGTAATAATATGAACAGGCAGAGAGCTCAATACAGATT
Organism: Eurystomus gularis; assembly: GCA_013400335.1. Classification (NCBI taxonomy): domain Eukaryota; kingdom Metazoa; phylum Chordata; class Aves; order Coraciiformes; family Coraciidae; genus Eurystomus; species Eurystomus gularis. The sequence continues at coordinate 69,514 of VZZY01020697.1, forward strand.
TCAGTGATCTAAAGCTGTGAAAAGACACCTGTGCTAAATGGTATGTAAAGTTCAGATTTTGCCTAGCTTTTTCTTCGGGTTTAGATGAGAATGCTTTCTCTTCCACAGTTACATAGGGTTTTACGAGACATTGGAAAAGTCCTTACTTGCAGAAACTGCTGTAAATGAACCTCTACTTAAACCCTGACCTGTCTCTCTGATGCACCTGCTAAGTGATACCAACTGCACCCAAATGAAGGGCTGAAACAAAGGGTGTAATCTCTCCCTTTTCCCAATATCACCAAGGCCTGTGCTGCATCCAAACTGTGTTGAACAGTACTGATCCAAGGAAGGGACATTGGCCTTGGAGTTCCTGATGGCAGCTGGGTCCCTGGTGCAGAGAACAATAGAAAAAGCCATGTTATCCTTCTCCATTCAAAAAGGAAAGAAAACATTTTATCTGTATGCATTGCACTTAGGCTATTCCACGCAATATCCAGTAGAACAACACATGTCATTTTCTTGTAATGTCTACAACTGCCATGGGCTTGAATATGAGATATAGAAGGGCTTTATATTATCAAAACTGCTAAAAATATCTGAAATTGTTTTCTCACACCTGTGAGGTCTGGAGCCCAGAATCCATCAGATATGGATTCAAGTGCTGTTAGCTGACTATATGGCACACCAGACTTCAGACCAAAATCTGTCATATGTCCTAGAACAGGGCAGGTGTGCAGGTTTTCAGAGCTGACATTGCCAGCTCAAGGATGGGGATGGTCTTTTCTGATGTGATGGAGGATGATCTGGCTTTCTAAATAAAGTGTAAGCAGCCTTACTGCAGGGCCTGCATCCCTACAGGAGATCAGCATCTCACCATGCAGCCGAGTTCTGGGCAAGAGTAGCCAGGCCCAACCTGTGCTCTGGAGAGCTGATAGTCAGATTAAGTCAAGGAAGCTGAAAGACTGTTAAGCTCAGTATGCTCACATGGCAGTGCTAGCTCAAACCAGAGCCTATGGTCCCATCTCCTACACTCCTGAGTATGTGTCCATTTCAGGGCAGTGGTGCTTTTAATCAGAGAAAAATTTCTAGTCCAGCCCTTCCAAGCAACTCTACCTTAACATCCCTCTCCCATTTTTTAACTGGAGATTTTCAGTGCTTTTTCCCCTCCAAATCCTGCTATGCCAGCCTGCTATAGGATTCATATCACCTAACTTTAGCTATCAAAAAATTAGTCTAAGCTTGTGTTTTAGGTCTACCTTTAGAACTATTCATATGCCTTAGGTGTTTAAAAGTTACAAAGTACCTACCAAGATCTGTGCTTACAATGGCTTGCTGCAGCAGGGGAACCAGTGAGTGTATCCATGTCGTGTGATTTGAATCATCACATGCCACGTCCCCTACCTCCAGAGCTGGTGCTTGAACTGCATAGCTGCAGCTGAGGAGGCCTGTGCTCTGTATGACAGCTATGAGAGAGGCAGAGCTCATTAGCAGGAACACTGCTGTGCCTGAGTGCATCCAGGCTGCTTCAGGCTCAAGCTGGTTTAAATCCTGCCAGCTCAGGCCCAGGCAGAGCATGTAGTTGGTTGGTTAGTCACAGTCTGGCAGCTCTGCATGGCACCACACTGAATGGGACAGCCTGGAGCACACATCCAGACAGGAGGGTGGGAAGACATTTGTTTTATGGGCCAGCTGGCTTAGAGTAGGACCCTTCCACTTGAGACAAACTACACAGATTGCAAGTTGAAAAACAACACAAATACTTTCCTCTTCAGAATGGGCTATGGCATAGAGGAATTGCAGTGTCCTTTCCCAGGCAGAATAATGAGGCTATAGCCACAAAAGAATGAAATACATTTTTTTATGATCTTGATAATTCTGTGTCCTCTTTTTTTAAAGACCTCGTAAAACAACCACTGAAGTTACAGTTTCTAATATTGATCAATGTGAAGATGGATGCCGAGATGTCAGCTTACTACTGAGTGTCCTCTCATAGACCATTAATTATCTTTTGTTCTTTTCATTGTCCATCAATACGAGCTAAAGAATTGTAAGGACTGGAGCAGGATCTGCTCTTATAACCCTTTGTGCTAACTGAATAAAACACCCTGGAACATTTCACTGTAATTATTAGTCTTACTCTCCTTTTATTCTTTTAAATTATTTCTGAAAGTGTAATAACCTTCCTTTTCCTCTATTTCAGCACTTTTCAAATACGCAAATGGAAAACAGAGTGAAAGACCACCCTTAGTTTATTTAAATGAAGATGGATTTCATTGTAAAAACGCCTCTTACTTGGCCCATGTCTTCTGTCTTCTGGTCAAGCCAGTTTTTCCTCCAAATTCTTAACTTGTAGACTAATGCTAGATTTTAAATATAGTTAGCTTTTTCATAAGTTGCTATCATGTTTAAGGTTCAAGACTACTTTTTCTTCACCAAAAAAATTGTCATGAAGAAAGGCAGATTTTACAGGTGTGGGTTGCATTCATTACACTTTTCATTCAGAAAAGGATGATTTTAAAAAACTCAAATCCTGTTTTTCCTGGACCCTCATAGCAAAAATACTTTTCCATTTGAGCAACTTTTTATTTTTTAGGAATTCAAGAATGAAAGGACCTTCTGGGTCATCCATTCCAGTTCTATCCTTCCTTTATGCAGTGCACAAAGCATCACATTTCTTTTTAAGACTCAAAATATCATATTAGTAAGTTAGGCTATGACTGAAGGAAGAGCAGTAAGTGGAAGACATTATGAGAACTTAATACTGCCTTTTGTGAGCGGAAGCTAATCAGATAGTTATCCACTTTCATACCTCTTTCACATTTATAAGTCAACAGAATTATAACAAATTTGGTGATCTGTATGTAATTGCCTCACACAGTTCTTGCACTAAAGAATTCTTTTAGGGGTTAGAGGTTAGCAGAATATCAATAAGAATTAGAATAATAGAATTTCAGCAAATAAGTGATCCTTCTTTCGACATTTCCCTTTGAATATTTTTTTCCTTTGTGACATGTCAGTACCTCTGCACTGCTGAGTCACCTGCTTTCCAACAGGCAGTCATTTTTCATAATTGCAGAAATTCAGAAATTCTGCCACTCCAGCTGCTCATTAACCATGGGTGGCCCCATCTTCAGCTAGGGGAGAATTGTTCAAAAGCTGCTTATTGCAGCTGAGGAGCTGACCCCAAAACAGATAAGGAGCTAACGGGAAAGTCAGGTAATTTCCAAATTCGGCACTCACAAAACACTTCATCATTACTGCTTTTGAGCCCTGTCCTTGCTCTTGGGACCATGCTGTATTATTAGAAATCAGCAGCATTTCACAGAAAGTTAATCAGGAAAAGACCTGTTCTAACGGATCTCCGTGTTTTGTGAATTTGGCTTCTAGATCAGATTACCTTTTCTTATTGTTAATTTTTAAAGACAGTATTAAAAATTTGGTACTGTTTTATTGCAACGTCCCTGTGTGTGTCCTACACTCCCCTCTTGTTAGCTTGGTGAACCAGTTTGCTGGTCATGTTCAAGGAGATATAAATAGATGAGCTCACTGGGGAAATGACACAGAAGTAACTACATATAGACAAGTGTTGCCAGCAACTACACAAAGGCTTTATATAGAATTTAATATTTTACTTGGTAGACTACAGTGAACTGCCTACCAAACAGTCAGCTCTGATCTCAAGTCAGTCTTTCCAGAAACTGGAGATATTCAGAACTCTGGTTTTAGCTCAAGTCAGTTCCAGTATAGATGAGCAGAGGGCTGTATCACTTAGCAATCTTCTAGATTATGTAGCCACATGAACTTTGGCATATGAGATAATCCAACTGACTAATATTTCCAGTGACTATGGGTCAAATTTTCTATGAATACACATAACGACATGCTTGCCAGGTGCAGTCATGTCAATTTACACTAGCCAAGTTTGTCTCTAAAGATGTCATATTGTTTTTGTACTGCTAGCTGGGTGCTTACAAGAAAAAAATACTCTCTCTTTGCAAGAAATTTTCTGAAAAAAAATTTCTGATGTCAGACATCAGAAAGAGCTTTTTCCCCTGCTAAAGATGAGAGTGGAAGTCAAGAGAATTCAAACCAATAGCAGAGAGAAAGGCGTGCAGGCCATCCCTCAATTTACAGAACTCACCATGTTCACTTATTTCTGAGCAAATCTGAATAGAATTGGTACGCCTCCATGCCTTCTGACCTTTTGTTAAAGGGAATTGAGTAAGTTTGCTGTATTCACCTTGAGAGCTTAACAGCAGCAGCAGTCAGGAACACTCTGTCACAACACTTTTCTACCAGGGAAATGGAATTGTTCCAGCAAAACTCTGGATGTGTAAGTTTGTGTTGACTTCAAATTTTAAAAAGGAAATAGAAAATGTTGGTGGTTGGTTTGTTTTTTTAAAAATCCTGCTTCAGGAACGTGCTGAAAATTCATTTCATTTTCTTGTTTTAATTTATTTTTATTTCTCATTGGTATGAAACTTTCATTACTTTTGCATTGTTTCATGATGCATCAATCATGATAGTGTGAAATAATATAACACATGGCTTTCATGCCATGGAAAATAACCCAACAGGAAATAATATTCAAATAAATGCACTATTAAATTGTAAAATAAATTGCACTCAAAATGAAATATTTATTGTGTCATAACAGATTGAAATATTCCAAAACTAATTTGTAATACAATCTTTCCCAAATTCTACCTCATCAAAAATTCAAGGCTAATTATTTTCACTGTAATTTGCAAAGAAAACAACCTTTGGGATATACACTTAAAACAAAACAACAACAACAACCACCATAACAAACCCAAACAAACAAACAAAAAACCCCAAACTAATTTTGACCAATTCTTCTCAGGAAGAAATTGAGGCTTAGGGGTTTGTTTGGATTTTGATTGTCAGTCCTAGCACAAATTAAGTATATAGCTTAGCTGTGAAATGTCTCTGAATTTGTCTTCCCCTTTCTATCAAATGGCTGTAGAGGTCCATGTTTGCTTTATTATACCTATGCAGACTGCTAACATTTAAGATCAAGCAGTGAACCCAAGAAACCCAACCCATGCTTAGCACGGGATTTTGTACAAACTGGGGGACTGTACAAAAACAAAAAGCATGAGTGAGATCAGCTCAAAAGAAAATTCACAGGAAAACATGCACTGGCAAAAGAAGTGGTTCTATGAGTAGCACTACTAGCCTTACTGTCTACTAACAAGGGACCTCAAAGCCTTTTCCAGCTGCCCCATATCCCTTCCTTGTCTCTTATGATGTTCACACTGGGCAATAAACTGGGGCTGTTTTGCTGCCATGCGCTTGCTGATTGCCCAGCCAGAATGCACTTGTTGAGCAGGCAGCTGGCTACTGGTGCACAGCAGGGGTGAAGGCTGGACTCTGCCTGTGCTCCCTGCTCTGAAACACTCTGCTACCCAGGCTACCAGCTTCTATTACACAAGCAGGAACTAAGTAATGTTTTGAGCCTTATTTTTTCTTTCATATGTATTCAGATTTGGCCAGTAGGTCCAATGTTATGCTGGGGAGAGCAGCAGGGAAAGATGGAGAGACAGCAACTCCTCTGTAATCCATGAAGGGAAGTATGAAGCTGAGAAGCAGAAAGGAATGGGAAACAAGGGTGATATATGAGAACAATTAGACATCATCAGGTCAGTTAGAAATCTAAGTACTTTTCACAATACCAAGTGCAATGAAGAGACACTTGCTGTATTTCTGGTACAGATTCTCTGACTGCCACAATTTGTTCTCTTGTAGCACAAGAGCTGCATATATTGAAAAAGGAAAGCTTGCATTTTAAGGGCTTTTTTTAATCCAAAATTGTTTAAATGTAGGCAGATATGTTATAAAAAAAATGATAGCATTCATATATACTGCTAGATATTTATAGATCCATTACTACATGGCTCAGGTATTTTGTGAAGAATCACAGGTCTGATTTCAGAAAGAACCTGAAGCATGTTCTGATGGGCCAATAAACCATGGGCAGGAGTATTTTAATGCTACAATAATGCCTATATGAGTTGCCATTATACAACTAAATTTCCATCATGTGTTGTGCTGATTAACTATTAGACTAATAAAACACCTACAGCTCCCTATGGTCTTACATTGCTCCAGTACATTCATAATATGCAGTAATCAGAGAATTATCTTTGATGCAATACAGCAAATGTGCAGCTGGGGTAAAATGTCATAACCTTGTTGGGAAAGAGGACATTTTCACACCAGCTAGGAATTTGTCTCTACAGATACACTTTTGGCAATATTCATGGCTTTGGTAGCATAGCTGGCTTTTACTGCTGGCCAGAATGGCTTATGTTCATGAAGAGCTGAAGCCCCAGCAGTGTCTCAAGATCTCAAGAATTCATTCTCTTGTTTTCATTGAACTTTGAATCATGCTTTATTTTTTTTTTTTTTTTAATCAGTTATATTTCACTCCTTCTTCCCTCCCAGGCTTAGAATTTTCTATCTAAAGTAAGGGATCTAGAAAACCTGCCATTTAAAGGCACTTCTAAGCTTTGAAAATTAGTATCAGCTGAAGCATTAGCCTTCTGTAGTAGCTTCTGTAATTCTCTAAATTATCCTATTCTAAATCTAAATGCCATAAAGTTACCAGCTTCTCCCCTCCCCAGTCTCTCTCTTCTAGGTAAATCCAAGACCATTTCTCCAGGTATTCAATTTAAAAAGCCATATTGAAACAAGAATAGTGACAGCAAAAAGCAAGCAGAAATGAGTATGTCTAGCTGCCTTTTTAAATCTGAAACTATCTGTAGCTATATTGACATTAAAATGATGTGAATTTCTAGTAGAGCAGGAAGAAATGAGTGTAATGCATTGCTTCAACAGAATTTGAGTATGTTCCCCTACTTTACCAAGTGTAGCTAATAACTGAGGAAGAAAATACTACTGTCATCACCTCCAGCACTGGGGGGTAGGCATAAGTTTCAATTCTTGACAGCAAGAAAAATGCACAGATTTTTATAAAATGTTTGTAAATGTAATGTATTTTCTTGCAGTGCCTCCCAGCAAGGACCAGATCCCTGTTGTGCTGGATGCTGTGAAAACATACAGTAAAACACACAAGACACAAGACATAATAAAATCTTCCTTCCAAAAGGAAGTAAAAAACAGGACTTCCACAGCGATGAGCCTATGCCCAGCTAGTTTTTTTGTCTATGTTCCTTCACTCATATTTCTGTGGGAATCCCTAGTTTGTGAGACTCAGCATCAATGTGTGGTCTTACCATGGAAGCTCACTCCTTTCACATAACTGGTTATTCAATCCATTCGGGCATCTTTGGCATCAGAGGCAAGATATTGCTAATGACAGATTTCTCGAATGAGAAAGATGATGATCTTAAAAATCCTATGCAAGAAATAAGGCTGCTGCGGAAGTGCACAGGTTCAGCTTATTCTCCACAAGAAAGAATGTAGAGTCCTCTGAAGAGAAATATTATAATTGCAAGATTTAGGGGGAAAAAAAAGACTATACTAGGCAATGAAAATATTTATCTCTTTCCTGGGAAAGGACTTCTTTACTATACTTCCCTAGAATGAAGCAAATTAGGAGAATCTAATGTAAAAGGCAATGTCCTGGTACTGCAAAAAGTTTCTCTGCAGAATTTAATTTCCTACTTTAATGATTGCATTTGCTCACCTAAAATGAATGTTGCATGTCTAACCTCCAAGTGATGATGTGAGAAGTTATTTTTATTTCCTAGAGAAGACTATACAAAAGAACAGCTGATGACTGTTCTTGGCTGCTCACTTTCTCTGACAGAGCTACAAACCACAGGCCAGAATAATAGGTTTCTGATACTGGAGGTGCCATTTCTACACATATCTGATTTTGATGTCATGCCAGTGTAAATCCATTGTAATGTTGAGCCATAGTCTGCAGATACAAGGACACTATTGTTTTAGGTGCTTTACAAACAAAAATGCTTGTGAACTCCTTCAGAGACAGACAAGCCTTTCAGAGTAATCAGAATAAGCTCTAAATTCATCTGTGGCAGAAGATGTAGTAGTACATACACTGTGTAATATTTAACAGCAAGAGGAGTTGTATATCTAAGTGACTGAATTGATGCACAGACCTGTGTTATGCTGTGTGTAACAAAAATGTGTAACAAGGGGACAGACCCTATACAAGGGTTCTTTAATTTAAGAAAAATGACAATGGTCCTATGACTTTCATTGTAGGCATTGCACAGCATGTCTACACTCACAAACATGTCGTTTGTTCCTACAGTATATATTGTTAACCATAAACATTTAACTATCAGTAAGTGGGTTTTCCAAAGAGATTTCAGTAGGAGAGGGCACTGGGTGCATGGAGAGCTGGTTTAAGGAACAGTAGTAAAGCTTCCATCATCTTTGCAGCACACCAAGAGGCTTTTTCCTGCACACCTTAGGAAGCAAGCTCTCTTCTGTAGCCCTTGAGAAGTTTTCTGGAAAGGAGGCCCACCGTGGAGCAGCCAAAACCTGAGTTTGCACCTCAGCTTATAGCTTAACCTACAAAATCATACAGCATGAAACTACAGAGCTCTGAGGCTTTTGATGGAAAAAAAATTTCTCTGCTGGTTTCCCCAAAGGTGATTTATTCTGCAAAAACTATATTGTGTAACACTTTCTGCCTTAAAAGCAACTCATGCAAAATTAATTACATTGCACTACGTTTGTGGGAAAATACATTTTACTACAAGTTAATTTGAAGAAAAAAATATTATACAATGAATGCTATAACAGAAACAGTTATGAGTTGCCTTAACAGCATTTATAAATCAAATCACTGCACATCGATAACTTTAAAACTAACCTACATCAGGCTTTTGGAATAATGTACGAGTAAAACAATTTTTGAGTAGCTACACATTTTTCCTAAGTTGTGGCTGACAATAAGAAATGTGGATTATTTGTTAAAAATACAAAAAGGAATTATTTTCATTAATTTTTAAGACCATGAATTTTGCATGTTCTGTTGTTTTCTGTAGCTTTTTGGAAGTAAAATAGAGCCAAAATAGTTAGACGTGTTGGGACTCTTTTTCACTGAAAATATTTTTAACAAGAAAACATTAATTACATGCTTTTTCCTCTTTACAGACAGACAGGAATTTCATCCATAGAATTTAATAAATTGTGAGAGGAAAAAAGGGACTTGTGATCATCTGGATTCACCTGCCGTTTTACACTGCCCAAATAAGATATTTACCCTTGCTGAATACTTCTTTCACTCCTCAAGCAAGAAACCTGTACAGCTTGTTTGGACTACAGGACTCTTGAAAAAATGCAGTATTGATTTGCATGTTAAAGAGGGTTACATTAGAAGATTCACCCACAAGATGTCCAACTGTTACTTATCATCCCTTGGTAGACTGTCAAAACATGGGCCAAATTTCTTGGCTAAATTTGCTTAACTGTGGTTTTCAGCCACCAGCTCTTGCAAGGCCTTTGCCTGCTTGAGTAAAGACCTTTTTGTTCTGAGAAATCCTGTCCCAGGCCATAGAGGGATCTCAGGCCAAGCAAGATGCTCTGTGTACAGGCGAGCCATGCTGTGTTTGAGGACACTGGCCTGGTTCCCTGGGGAGTGGGGGAGGAAGGAAGACAATGGACATTCAAACTGGTCTGCATAGTTATTCAAACTGGCCTACACGCCTGGACTTCTGCCCTCAAGTGGGCAGCGTGTCAAGCAGGAGGCCACTCATATATCACCTCGAAATTTCAGTGTATTTTGTCCTGCTGCCTTCACATCAGAGTCTGGATACCTTTGCTCACATGAGTACAGTCCCTGGGTAACTCCCGAGCATTTATATTCTGCTTTTAAGGACAGATGGGTGGGGTTGTAGCCTAGGTTTAAACTAGCTTTCCCTGTTTCGCTAATTAGCTCCTTTTTGAAGCCTCTTTCCAACTGTCAAAGGTAGCCCACTTTTGCCTATAAATTTCTGGTTGCCTGCTGTCCTGTCAGAAGTAGTTTGGGGACATTTTGTAGGATAAGTGGAAAAAAAATTTGAGGCAGGTTTCTGTTTCCTCCCTTCTCTCCTCATCCCCAAAATCTGGAGCCTCTTCTCCAGGACATAGCACTTCAAAATTAATTTCTGTACCAAAAGCAAACCTGGGGAAAAAGATCTTATGCTGCTATTATTTCTCTTTCAAGTTCTTTAAGTAACTTGCTGGAAAAGCTTGTGTGTACCAAACTACTTGCATAATGTCATACCCGTAGCAGAGAAAGTCCCCATAGAAGGTTGACAATATTAAATAAATTATATTCCTATAAAGAATTTTATGTTCAAAGTACACAAAGAACTGCCAGTGTTGCTGACTCCTGTGAATTTACTTCAAGTTTTGAAGATTAGGTATTTTCTTTAAGACCCAGCTCCTAGAGGGGATGACTATTGGACAAAATGTCTGGGGTTTTCTACTTCTACTACTTTCTTTCAGTATTTTTTTGGTGCCTTTTCTGACTATGGAAAAGCCTGCAGTATGATGTGAATGTATCTTACAGGCTTAAAACCCAGGCAAATATATATTTATTCTGTTCATTTAAGCCACCCCTAGAGATGATCAAACCTTAGAGTAACCACTCAGTTCACCTGATCATGACTGATCCTTCCCCAAAGTATAAGATGGGTAAGAAAGCCACAGAAAATAACATTCTTTTAATTTTACAGATGGTGAAGTAATTCACAGTTACTTATGCTGGATCCAAAGCCTATTGATGTCAATTGATTGCTCAAGATCACACAGCTCAACACACCTCTTCCAAATGCCTGACAGTACATTGAGCACAAGACATCTTTTCTTTCTAAATATCGAAACTAGTTAGATGTATTACAATTTTGCAGACTTTACAGAGCTCCCACTAACCAGGATTCAACACATGCAAGAGTCTCATAGAAACTAGCCCTGTAGAAGCAGTGACCAGTATTTAACCACAGAACATTAATCATCTAATCATTCTGCCTGAGTTTCTATTAGCTAGAGAAAGAAAGGGGTCTTCTCTCTGCCATTATAATATAGTTTTTTCCCTTTAGATTTATTAATCTGAGGTCACCAATGTATTTGCCAGATCACAATAGTCTCAACTACTAAGAATATGCAATAAGAGTGTAAATACATACATGTTAAAAATATGAATAGTTCCTATTCTCTGCTGTTATAAATCCTGGTAAGTAATAATTACATGCAACCCTGAGAAATGAAGCTAATCATAATTATTTTCCAAACAGAAAAAAAGCATTAGAAATGTCATGTGGGGTCTCTATCAATGTTACATTTAATTAAGCAGAAGATTATGCATAATCCAGTAAAACAATCTCTTCTTTGCTCTAAAAACCAACTGAAATGAAGTTTACCAATACTAACAAGTCTTCATGGGAGTAAGGAACTCAAGCTCTGTACTTTCAAGGTTGCCTTAGGAAGGGATTATCACAGCAGATTTAGGGACTTAGACAGATAGGTGAATGTGCATTCAAAATGCGAATTATCTGAGCCTTGCATTTATACTGGCACCAATCTCTTGGTATTGTGCCAAAGGAAAAATAAATAAAAAGGAAATCCATGCTGTTGGCCATGGCCGTGTAAATTGAACACAGATTCCTGAGCAGATGCTTTCAGTTTACAGTTGTTATTGCTCCTCTGTGTATATTTTACCTCTATATAGAGAGTACTTTGCAATGACCACTTATAACTCTCTTTCCACTGCTATAGAGGCAGAGTCCATGGTTTGGAGAAGGTGTAGAAAATGTTCAAAAAATGTTTCTCCAAATAAAATTTTGTCTTATTAAGAATGAACAAACAAAAAGACATTTACCTTTAATTAGGCATACAAATTGCAAAAACACCCTTTAAACCATAAAGAACACTAGAAGTCTGGTAGTATTCCACCCCGCATAGTTCAAAGGCATTAAATTAAACATTTGAAGTAAACTTATCCACCGGTTCCAGCTGTTGCCAGTGAGGATAAGGGGTTTCTTTTTTTTTTTTTTAGACAAAACAGTAAGTCTCAAAACTCTACCATGTTCCTGAAAAATCTTATAGTCCAAATAGATTAATATTCCCATTTTCATGGTATGCAAGAGACCAGCTCTTCTGCTGAGGGACAATGAATCACAAAAACTGTGATGAAAACATTTATGAAGCATGTTTTCAGCTGTTGTTTACTGTATTGTAAATTTCCTTTCTACCCAGTCCTCTCATCCAACTTCTACAGTTTGGCTGTAGTTTATATTTTATTAACAATGTTTTTAAAAAGTGACTCTTTTAGTTAAGGCCCTTTTTTAAGAAATACTTTTAAATAAAATTACTAGGTCCCTGCCCAATCTGGTAAATAGGGTGCAATTGCTTATGTTTAGATACAAACAAGAACCCACAGCATTGCAGAGATGCTAAGCTTTATAAATGTATTAAAACTGAATATCCATTTTGAAGTAGACATTTAAATATCATGGTCTGAAAAAAAAAAGTGTAATCTAAGTATCAAGACAGCCTAAGAACATATCTTGAGTCCACAAAGCAGCCAGGAGGTCTAAAAGAAACCAGTGTTGGATTTGTAATAGTCCTGGAGAAAAACAGCCATGGACTCTGACGAATAAGAAGTTCCGCGTATCTCCCAGAAAAAAGAATGAAAGTATTTCTATTGTAAAATAAGACCACAACAGAGCAAAAACAGAGTTCCCGAACTGGCACCGTGTGAACCAGGCACAATCCCAGCGTGCTAGAATAATACACTCACCTTGTCCACAATGCAGATCTGCTTCTTGCTTTGCACATCAAGAATTTCCACTTCAAAGTAAGTGATTTTTGAATGTTTGAGCACTGGTGGTGATTTGAGATTGCCAGCAGAGAGCACGAGCTGAGAGAAGTTGAAAAAAGAGCGTGTGTCATTGTGGGTCATGGACAGAGTTCCTCCATGAGCTTCAAGATTCCTCTTGTGTTCTGGAGCGCTGGGTTTCTGCCTCCTGAGCATGGTGTGACCCAGCAGTAGCGATCGTCATATCAAAAGGAGACAGTTCCAGGGGGGATATGTTTCCTCCCTGCATCAGTTAAATACAATCACAGACTAGTGAGACATGAAAGGTCAAGTGGCGTTCCATTTAAAGAGTACTGTCTTATTTAGCAGGAGTGAAAACAATGGCTCTGTAGTCCATGTCTATATTTAACTTGCTATTGTGATGTGCTGTATTGCTGCTGCTTTTTTTGTCTTTTTCTTTTTCTTTAAAACAGCATTTGAAACAATACATCCAGAGATTCCCTAGTAGAAGAAGTCAGATCCTGAAATTCCAGAGCCCCAAAGGAATCAGGAAGGAATGCAGCAAATTCCACTGTTATCTACTGAGAGAGATGTTTAAAAGTTTCCACATAGACACATATGTACAGGTGTGTATATGTTTGTTATATCTGCGTGTGTGCATATGTATGCATGTTTAGTATGTATCCACAAAATTATGTCAGATGTCATCTGATCTAGAAATATTTACTAACAAAAAGCCAGGCGCTCATCAGCAAAATTTAGGGTTTCCTTGCAAATATAGACAGGATTTCGTACCTGCTTGTATTTAGTACTATGGGCTTTCTGTTATTTAATGGGGTAGAGCTTTCCTTGCAGCTCTGCCAGGGAAACTTCATTGAAGTCAAGGAAATTATAACCACAAAGGCACTAATCTGGGGCTTGGAACATTTAACTGCTTTCTTATTCTTTCTTGACAATTAATTTTCACAGTGCAAGTTTGCAGCAAAATAAAAGTAGCCTTAATGGTAAAAATAAGGATTACTTAGAACAACAATTTTTCTCTAGAAGGGCTTCCTCAAGCCTTGTTTGAACTTCATTTTTCCTTGTATGACTTTTTAAATAGGCTTTAATAGAACTAGCAGCACTTTTCTGACCTGAGATTCTCCCTAAATTTCCCTGGGCTGCCTAAGATTACAGTGTTAGAAGGGCACCAGGGATTTCTGCAGACAGCTCTTTCCAGTAAAGATACAGACTGAGTTCTGAATACATTTCTACCTTGTGAAAACTCAGGGAAACTACAATCACTATTACAAAAATCATATAGGTTTGCTACACTAAGAAAATTTAACTAAGTGAAAAAAAACTTCCCTCAAGATAAAAGTGACCACATAATTAATACCTGCTCTGGGAGGCAGGGTGGGAGCAGAACAATTCTCCTTTCTTTGGTTCTGCTATAACTTACAGAAAATTTAGTGGTCACCATGTCTTGTCTAGTGGCACGTGCAAGAATCAAAAATGGGAGTGAGGGGGATCCAGGGATGCAGGGAATATCCAAACTAAAGCTCTTCTCCTGACAATATTCACAGATATGCTCATCTTCATGTATATGAGTTATCTAGTTGCTGTTGATGAAATAATCTACGCTACATCAAGTTGTATAGGTGCTTAAGTTCTGAGAATCAAGCCCACATACATGAAATGTGTCCTGCTTATAGACATATGGAAAAGACATAGGAGAGAAGGAAATAATGAATTGGCAGTGGCTGAACTCATGAGCACGTCTGAGTTCAATGGGAACAGGACTGGGCATTAGAAATAAAAAAATATTTGCAATACCAAGAGCTAGTCTAATTTATTTATGATTCTTTAGCCAGTTGTTCTGACTAAAGAGGCTGACATCAACTCAGAACTAAGATGTTTTATGTCCATATGACATGACAAACTTCCATGTAGCTACAGTCTGAGAGAAAAGTCCGTGTTACTTGTTGATGCAGTCATGCAGCCTTTGAATGCCTTCACAGTGGAAAGCCCTGACTGTGGGAATGCAGATGTATAATAATATTGGTCACCTAATACAAATAAGGATTAAATTTTGGCTATATTGAAATCAGTTACTGTCTTGCCATTGATGTAAAACAAGCCATTATCTAAAGAAAAAAATTGTTAGACTTGAACATTATGTTGTGATCAAACAAGTACGCCTGTCTCCGAGTTTAGATGAGAGGTGTGCAAGGAGCCACCACCTTGGTGGAGTCAATATAGCAAGTGGAAATTTTGGTATAAGCTAGTCAGACCATGGAGAGTGACAAATTATTGGCTAACTCTAAGGGGCTTGCTAAAAACAGCCAGGTAAAGACCCCAGGTCCTAAATTCCAAGTGTGAGATACGCTTATTTGATCAGACTACTATAAGGAAACTGTACAAACTGCTGTACAAAAGATGAGACAAACTGATATAATAGCCCCTGTAGTCATAAAAGCTATGAATCAGTGAGCTGTAATAGCATATATTAATAAATTTCTAAATTTATTTCAATTCAAAAGCAATAAAGAATAATATTGATCATCCTGGCTAATTTCCGTGTATATCAAAAAAACTGGTGTTGCAATCATTACTGTGGGAGTATTTATAATGTTATTTAAACTTATAACATCTGAGCTATTGCTTCCGAAAAAAAGCTTTTGATTTACTAGAGACATTTAAATGATCAGAGTTTTACTACTGACCAACGAACACTTGACTATCTGAACCAATTTCAAAAAATGCCTACAAAGATATTTTTTTATTTTCTGAGTCTACACTAATCATATGCAATTTCAGTATTTTGATAAACAACAATCTTTACAGAGCCAAATACTTTGCTGGCATAAACTAGTAGGGATTCCCTGAAGGTGACTGGCCCTTTCCTCACTGTACTAAATTACAGGTCTAAGATTAATCTGCAGCACCATGTCTACAGTAAACGTACTACTTGCATATAAGGTAGGTGAGAGCTACTCTACCAAAAACAATCAGGGATAGAATTACCACTGATAACCTAAGCTCTAAAAGGGGGATGCATAAAAGCAGTGGAGATTTTGCCATTGGTGTGACAAGTGCTGCACTTGCTTAAGATGTCATCAGTGGGTTTGGATTTTCTGGCTCGATGTGAAGTAATTCAGCCCATTCTGTGTAGAAGTGCACACCAAAGGGAAACATTAATTACCAGACAAAAGGCACCTCTTCCCTTTCAATGCAGTTATATATGTACATCTCAGTCCCCAACACTGGAGATACGGAGTCCCAGCACATGGGTACAAGCGATCAGTCCTGTGGTAAGATTTACTGATCCCCATTACATGGGTATGAGCTGCTGTTCCCAGAGCTGTGGCAGGGCTAGTAGCCAGCAGTCATCGAGTCTCTGACCTCAGCTTTGACTCTGAGAAGAGTCAAAGAGCACTCAGCAAGAATGAAATAATCTCTGACAGCTTCAACTCACACTGAATTTCCTGCCATATAAGGGGACGATATTTTTGAGGGGCCACAAGGATGGGCATAACTCTTCTCAATCTGTGGCTCTACCGCCTCTCCTCAATTGGCACTTGGCTGACATGAGCTGGTCTGCAGACAGGCAGGCACTTTGTTAAGCCACCCTTCTGGAGGACACTTCTTCCAGGAGGAGGGAATGCCTGCCCCCACAGCATGCAGCAGGGCCAACATTTCTGGTTAACGGAACTGTTTTCACAACAAAAGCAATACCTGTAGGGGACTTTTTGCACCCTTCTAATACAATATCTTGAAACAAGCAGCAACCTGTACAGGTCATGATGAAACAGGTAAGAAAGCAATGGGCAGGGACTAAGACTTAGCATCCAGTTTCTGCTTATGACACTGGTTTCCTGTGAGGTGTTGGGAAACTGCTGTTTTTCCTGATTTTCTCATCCCATTCCACATGTCTTCTCTGTGTGAGGCTCTTGCACTGTGCATTTTGCAGACAGCCTGGCACAGAGGGATTTCACAAGATCTCAGCTGGGGCATTAAGGTGCTTCTGAAGTTCTTTTTCGTCTTTGGTCATGTTTTGTCATCCTTGTTCCCCAGAGAACTGGTCATCTTCCAGTCTGCAGAATGTTAAGTCAGCAGCAGAGAGTCATCTCTGTCACGCCAGACACTTGTCAGAAGCCCCTCACACACCACTTTTTTATCCTACTGCTTGGTGGAAGCAGGGTTATTCCTTTCGCACAGGGTTTGTGATGCCAAAGAACTGAACAATGCCCCAAAATAAAAGAGTCTAGAGCCCAAAACATGTGTGTTTTGGCACTGCAGGTCATGCAGCCTAAAAACAAGCAGATTCCCAAGGTCACAAATACTCACTTCAGTATCCCATTTTTGAGATTCTGCCACTCATTTTGTTGGAGAAGGAGACACCAGGACCAAGTGCTCAACTGTGTTGCAAACAAGCAGAGAGATCCCCTTGCTAAAGCAAGACTGAATCAGTAAGTTCATGTGGTACATATCCCCATAGCCTCACCGCCCTTATTTAGCAGCTGTGCAGCCCATATGCCTGGTACTGCACTTGACCTAATCAGTGCTGCTCCACATCTCCTGATTTCATAGAACCATAGAATTGTTTGGGGTTGAAGGGACCTTTAAACATCATCAGCAGAATCACATCCCTCAACCTGCAACTACATCAGCCAGTTCCCTAAGGACTCTGGGATGCATTTCATCAGGTGTGATAGACATAAGTATGTTCAGGTTCCCCAAGTAGTCACAAACCTGATCTTCTCTTACAGTGGGACGGACTTTGCCCCCCAGTCTCTGTCTTGCATTCCATGAACTTAGGAGGTGTGAGAAGAGAGGCTGCCAGTGGAGACTGAAGCAAAAATATTGTTGAGTACCTCAGCCTTCTCGTCATCTGCTATCAGCTTGCCACTCTTGCACATCAAGGGGGGGTATGCTTACTTTGACCTTCCTTTTCTGGCTGACATACCTGTAGAAACCCTTCTTCTTATTCTTTGCATCCCTTGCCAAGTTCAGCTCCATCCACACCTTGGCCACCTTGGCCATCCTGACCCCAACCCTTCTTAAAGGCCCCTTTCAGGTATTGGAAGGTCGTTATAAGGTTCCCCCAGAGCCTTCTCTTCTCCAGGCTGAACAGACCCAACTCTCTCAGCCTGTTTTCACAGGAGAGGTGCTCCAGCCCTCTAATCATTTTCGTGGCTCTCCTCTGGACATGCTCCAACAGGTCCACATCCTTCTTGTGTTGGGGGCTCCAGAGCTGGATGCAGTACTCCAGGTGAGGTCTCACCAGGGCAGAGTAGAGGGGCAGAATCACCTCTCTCAATCTGCTGGCCACAGTTCTTTTGACACAGCCCAGGATGCGATTGGCCTTCTGGGCTGCCATTGTGCATTGGTAGCTCATGTCCAGCTTTTCATCTACTAGTACCCCCAAGTCTTTTTCCACAGGGCTGCTCTCTAGCATGTCTTCTCCCAGCCCATATTGATAACACTGGTTGCCCTGGCCCAGGTGCAGAACCCTACACTTGGCCTTGCTGAACCTCATGAGGTTCACCTGGGCCCACCTCTCCAGGCTGGAGGAGGAAAGCCTCCTGTAGCTGGACTAAGAAGGCTTTGTCAATAGGCTCTCCTTGATCAAGTAGCCTGTAGTAGACACCAACCACAAGGTTCCCTTTGTTGCCTTCGTCTCTGATTCTCACCCATAAGCTTTCAACCTGCTTGTGGCTATTCTTCAGAGACAGCTCTTCACACTCTATCAATTTCTTGATGTAAAGGGCAACATCTCCACCTCTCCTTCCTCACCTGTCCCTTCTGAACAGCCTGCGCTCCAGTCATGGAATTCGTTCCACCAAGTTTCAGTAATGGCAACCAGGTTGTAGCTTTCTAGCAGCAGTGCGGCTTCCAGCTCTTCCTGTTTGTTGCCCATGCTGTATGCATTAGTATACAGGCACTTCAGCTGGGCTGTTGGCTGCGTCACTTTATCTTAGAGGAACTCCCGTTAACACCTTTGAAGTATTTCACCATTGTTTCCCCATTGGCTCCTATTACCTGAGGAGCCCTTGGCTCACGTCTATAAGACTTCAAGTGTGCTGCTGTGTCCCCAGCATGCCTCAGAGCAACAGGGCCCTTGCCAGCACCCCATTCCTCTAACTGTGGCATATCATCCCACAGCTTGTCACGGGAAGCCTGATATTATCCCACTCCCCTCTTCAAGTCTAGTTTAAAGCTCTGTCAATGAGTCCCATAAACTCCTGAGCAAAGACCTTCTTCCTCCTTTGAGAAAGGTGAATCTTATCTGACACTACCAAACTTGGTGCCATGAAGGCCATCCCATTATCGAAAAACGCAAAATTGTGGTGGTGACACCAGACACGGAGCCATGTATTAATAGACCGGGTTCATCTGTTTCTTCCAATGTCACTGGCCGCAACTGGAAGGAGAGAGAAAAGAATAACCTGTGCCTTGGATTCCCTCACCAACTATCTCAAGGCCCTGAGTCTCTTTAGATTCCTCTTGGACTAAAGGTTGCTGCTTCATCTCTACCCACATGGAAAATTAGTAATGGTTAATAGTCTGAGGGCCATACCAAGCTAGGAAGTTTCCTGCTGACGTCCTTAACCCAGGCCCCAGGGAAGCAGCAGAGTTCCCTGAGAGTAGGTCTGTCAGGCATATTGGACACTCCGTTCCTCTCAAAAAGGAGTTGCCTACGAGTATAACCCTTCTTTTCTTCCTTGTGGAGATGGTCATGATACAGGGATAGGCATTTCCAACCTTGGAGACACCTCTGGTGTAGGTGGACCACCATCCACATCCTCCATTGACTTTCACATCCAGAACCTCACACCTGTTGTACAGAGGCATCTGAGGAGGCAAGATGGGCAAGGAGGGAGTTTGCTACCGCTCTGCTGTGGGTTAGGCTGGCTCCAGAGCAGCTCCCCTTGGTGACTTGCAATGTTGTATCTAAGGTTTCAATCTTGGATTTAATGTTTTCGGAGCCAGGCAGGAGTGCAGGTATGCTTTCAGTGCCTTTTTACTGAGCTGTCCAAGGAAGGATTTAAGACCCTCTTACAATGTACTTATTTGGAAAACCACTAACAGGAATTTGCTTGTCCGGCTCCTGGCTTCATCTGGCTGAGAGTTTAGGAATAGGTTTAACAGATTATACTGGGGGCTAAGGCTTTTAAATATTTGGTTTGATTCTGTTATCCATATCATGCTAGTAACACCTAGAATCCATTTCTGAAACATAGTAGAAATATAAAACACATGAGCCTGGCCGTTAGAAATGAATACCATAGATCTAATATAGCAGTGTATAGTATATGATATTTGATAGCATTACAATGCTAAAGCTCTTTTAAATAATGCTGAAGTCAGAACTAGCCCTCATCAGTGCTAAAGGACAGGGAAAAAGTGATATATGCCCCTGTTCCTCCCCTTCAGCTATACTGGCAGGGCTCCTCAGCAAAGGACAACAGCCTTTCTGACCCTGTGAGCTGTGCAATGAAAACATTACATGGCCAAAAGCCACAAGCCTCAGGCCACATCCTTCAGAGGCTGTGGGAAGGAAAAGCCCTGCTTGCAAGCAGGGCCCAGTGATCTCTGATGCCCACCATGTCCCCTCAGGAGATAGTTTTACCACTGACTATCACAGCAATGGAGTTTTGCCAGCTGTTTAAAATCTCACTCTAGTAGTCTGGCTTTATCCTTCTGGCTTTGAAAAAATGAAAATGTTGACTTTAACCTTTGGGGTGTGTGATAGCAATTAGAAGCAAACTAACAGTGCATATCAAATCCAAAGCTCGTGCTTATTTTATCTCCCACAGATACCCACAAGAAACACAACAGAAATAAGCAAAGCCAACAGCCAGCCACAGTAAATCTATTTGCAAAAAGTACAAAGTGAAACCTCCAGGCCCCTGTTGCACACAAACTCACACACCTACTTCTCTACCAAAATAAGTACAGCATAATACAGAGTTAAAATCTGATGACAGTCAGGATATATTGTAAAAGACAGCTGTTGGACTGCAGCATAGAAGAAGCTTGAGGAGATGTTCTTGGTGATGAAGATACCCAAAGGAATCTTTGCAGGTGATCAGTCTTACAATGTCATTGACAATAAACTGCATATTTACAGATGTGCAGCTGCGAATTTTCAGTTCTTGCTTAAATAAAATCCGTGCAACTTGTGCTATTCCTGATATTATTAACTCTCATTATTTGAGACGTGATGCTGTTTTCCGCTAAATACATGGCATTTGGAAATACATGACTGTGAAATGCTACCCGAAATGTCTTTTTTTTTTAACTTACACATTTTGTTATTCTTTTTCACTTAGGTAAATATGTAACCCTTAGAAATGTAGGGGAATGTCTGAAAACTTGACCTCAAAAGGTCTGGAGACAAAGATACTTTTATTTTCCAAACAAAGTCTATGATATTTAAGCCAGTCTTGGCATTTTGCAGACGGGTAGACAGGGAGACTGGGAGATCAACTCTGTTTGTGTTTAAGTCCTTACACAGACAATATGCTTTGTACCCCATTGTTTCTTTGAGGCAAAGATTAGAAAGCAGTATTAGAAAGCAGACAAAGAAATGTCACCCAAACTTGTCCAAGGACTACTTTTAAGAAAAATTCTACTGACCTTTACTTGCAGAATTTTCCCTACAGTATTACACTCACACTTTAGGATCTCCTTAAGCAGCCTTTGCCTTTCGATGGCAACACGTGTTTCCATGCATTGGCCTTAATGTGGTGTGAATTCCCCTTTCTGTATCACCAGTTTTGTCTAATAAAATGGCACGTCAATTCACAAAGGTTAGAAACTGGCTTCCAAACGTTGGACTTCCTTATAGTGTTTCACAATAGGCTTTGTGCACCCTGATGTGTCATTGCTTACCTGAGGAAAGCCACTGTGATGAGCTTCCTGTCAATCTCAGCACCCATACTCATGTCCAGCAGCAAAGCAAGCAACAAAGCAGCACAGAGGGGGATGAGAGTGCTCAAAGCATGGATAGGCAGAAAGTTTCCACGTATTTCATTGTGGTTTTTTATTATCATGCGACTTCACAGTATAAAGAGAAAGGACTGAATGGACTGATGAAGGACAGGTGCTGATACCCTGTACTTTGCAGCAGTCTAAGTTTACTTCATGTCTTCAGTTTTAACTGAGTATATGTATTACTGACAGCATTGTTTTTAATCCACCACCAAGAACACATCCTGATGAGATAATGGATTGTAATTTCACAGGGCGAGATCAAGTAACCACATTATTGGAAGATAATCAGTCACTAAGTAAGAATGATGAAAAGAAATGCAGTAAGGCAAAAGCATTTTTCACAAATGGCAGCAGTACAGAACTGGCAAATCCATTCTTTTAAAGCTGAGATTAAATGCATCTTTCTTTTGTGCAAAACTATTACAAGCAAGATGAAGCTGGAGTCACTTGGAATAGTTTCAGGAAAACAAAATGTTGTTCAAATATGCAGTTTGCGTTGACGCTGAAGCATTTGAAAAGATTTACTCATTTGGATGAAAAGATTTTAAGTTTCAGAACAATCTGGTCTCTCTAATAATTTCTGACCAGAACAATCCTGACTAGAATGCCTGCAGATTCCTAGAGCTATTTCAACATAAAAATATTCAAAAGGTTTTGTTTGCTAATGCAGAATGTATAAAAACCCTGAAACCTCAGTTATTGTCACAAAATATAATCGTGGTCTTTCAGATAGTTTTAACCAGATATATGTTTAAAAAGTTTACCATGACAAAAAGAAACCTAACTTCTGTATTACAATCCTTTTTTTGTCTGAAGTTCTTGGGGTGATTGGTCTTTTATTACTTTCAAAATGTTATGTGTTATTTTTTCTCATACAAGAAGCCAAATTGCTCTGTCTTTTTCATTTCAGGGCTGCATTAATTAGGTTTCTGAAACATCTTTCAGCACAACCTCCTTCTTTCACAAACTTTCAAGTTTTCAGAGGAGCTGCCATTTAGTATGACATTTTTAATACACAGGCTTAGCCTGAAGATTATTTTTGAGCTAAACAAAAAATGATTGGTCTTTTTTACATTCATTCCATGACTAAAAAATATTCTTATAACATTTTTCTCTCAAAGCAGAATGATTTTGAGAAATAGCAGAATTCCTGAAAACTTGGAATTAGACAAGCAATGAAAAGAGGATTTTATTTGTTCAGTGCCAGGTTTTTTCAAGCTTGAAATGTTTGGAAAAATGGTTCCATGCCGCACAATTAAAAAAGAAAGGCAGGCATGCTCATCACACTGAAATATTCTTTATTTTCTCCTAATTCTTTTTCCTGTTTAGACTCTTCTGCCTAAACAACTAAGTCATCGGCCCCTATGCCCCTAGACTACTATTATTCTCAGTAATGACTTGATGAAGAAGTGACCCTACACCAATTTGGGTATTGTCCTGGGCTAGTTAGTGCCTTTTGTTTCATGTTTTGACTATTAGTTCTGCCAAGGCTGCATCAGAGACCAAGGTCTCCTCACTAGTACTGTTTAAAACAGTACAGGAGATTTATCATATGTACAGCACTACAAGAAACCCACTGTTTATTTAAGACTTCAGAAGCAGAAAGAAGTTTCACCTGAGATCAGATTGTTTCTGCTAGGGCTGGGGCTTGGTCCACAATGGGAAGCAGTGCTCAGCCAGGCAGCTCTGCTTGCAGCAGGTTGTCCTGGTTTTGGCTGGGATAGAGTTAATTTCCTTCCTAGTAGCTGGTACAGTGCTGGGGCTTGGATTTAGTGTAAGAATAATGTTGATAACATGCTGATGTTTTAGTTGTTGCTAAGCAGCGCTTATCCTAACTTAAAGGATTTTTCAGTTTCCCATGCTCTGCCAGCAAGCAGGTGCACAAGGAGCTGGGAGGAAGAATAGTCAGAAGAGCTGACCCAAAGTAGCCAAAGGGATATTCCATACCATAGGATGTCATGCTCGGTATATAAACTGGGGAGGGTTGGCCAGGGGGGCTGGATTGCTGCTTGGACATTGGTCGGTGAGTGGTGAGCAACTGCATTGTGCATTACTTGTCTTGGGTTTTATTTCTCCCTCTTTGTTATATTGGTTTTCATTACAATTATTATTGTTTTATTATTGTTGCTTTTATTTTATTTTGAATTACTAACCTGTTCTTATCTCAACCCATGAGTTTTAATTCTTATTTCAATTCTCCTCTGCGTCGCACTGGGAGGGGGGAGGAGTGAGTGAGAAGCTGTGTGGTGTTTAGCTGCTGGCTGGGGTTAAACCCTGACAAAAGTTTAGGTGATGTCACTGACTTACAACCTCAAATTTAGCAGAAACACATACTCAAGATTACCACTTCATCAAACCTGCCATCCTCACAGCACCAGGAGCCACCACATACCCTGAAATAAAACCTGCCTTTCATCAAGAAATCCAGACAGATTGGAGGATACTGACAGAATTGTGGTAAGTAGTAGCTCCATGGGGAGCCTGGTGGTACATCCACATGTGCCATGCTGAATTGTGAGAGCTGGCTCACTCACGAGGTAATTGAGCAATCTGGCCCATTTGCTTATGCCTAAACATGGTACGACTCCAGAAAGCTGGCACAGAAAGACCTGCTTCCTGACTACCTCCCTCTTCTTGAAGAACACCCAGCAGAACAGGCTCTTGGGTGCCTGTGTAACTTTAAAGGACAAGATCCAGGTAAGTACCCTATGCTGAGACACCTGGGTGTCTCAAGGTACAGGGTGCCCTGGCAGCTCAACACTGGCTTCTGGATACCTCTCAAGGACCCTGAAAGAAGTGCTGTAGCACTTTGGTCCCTTTTAGGGTCTGTCCTGTACTTTAATGCTGTGTTCCAAAGTTTGTCCTCTGAGGAGAAAGCAGACCTGACCCACAGAGGAAATGAGCTGCCCACAGACATAAAGCCAATGAATCTCAATACAGTGCCAGGGTATCCTGCCACACACAAGAGGATGGAGCCCATGTAAGCTCCAGGCCTCCCCTCACTTCCATTGTTAACCACCAGAAAGAAGCGTAGACACAAAGGTGCATTTCATCTATGTAATGGTGTTATACCACACAGCAACCTGGAACAAGTTGAGAACAGGGTTTCAAACTTGAGCTCCAAGGAAAAATGGTTGCGTTAAGCTCCAGAAATGCTTTTGTGGCTTCTTGTGAAACACTTGTATTCCTAGTGAAGGAAGCATTTTCCACCTGGCCCCCTGTTGCTGGCACATCCCAATTTATTCATGCTTTGTTTTACCACACCAACATTGGCACAGAAGCATTTTAAAGTAACAAATTTGCTTCTGTACAGCACAGTTGGCAGGGAAGAGTGCACTAATTTGTGTGAAGTTTGCAATGTACAGACTTCCCTTGTTCTGTACCAGATCAGAAAGGAGAGAGGCTTGCTGATTATATTAGTTAGCATGTGACAACTCAGCAGTAAGTAGTTTGGCTCTGCAGACAAGCAAAGCTAAAGCAGACAGTTGCCATTGTAGATTCTAAAACCTTGACAGGAACCGATATGTAAGCTCAGGCTGCCAAAAGACAGCACTTGTTGCTTGACACATTAGGACAACAGCATGTCACTCAACACCTTTGGAGTCTGAGTTCCAGTTTAATAGCTCCTCGGCAGGAATGACTGTGACCAGCTTGCAAACAATGTCAGGACAACCACCGTGTGGTTACATCCAGCTGTCAGAATTATCTTTGCTTTAAAAGAGGAAAAGAAAAAAAAAGCTGATGCTGTTTGTAGGCTGACAACTGTCTCTGTAAAGCATTCCTGCAATTTCCATATCCATCCTGGGGGCAAGGTCATACAGATAGATGTGACAAGGAGAGCCCTGACATTTAACAGCCTGGGAAGCAACACTGCGGTATATCTGTATTTTACCTGTATCAGCATGCCTCACCAGGACTTCCTGTTGCAGAAAGCAACTCAGATCCACAAACAGCTTCAAAAATTCTGTAAAATAAAGCCCCTGCGTAGAAACAATGTCCTCACTCTATACCCAGCTGTAGGAAGTACTCTAAAAGGCTGAAGCTGCTGCTTATTTATAAGGGTGAAATAAAGGAAGATCCAGCATCACACCTGCAATCTTCCAGGGCTACAAATTTACCACTGGAAAGCAAAAATCCAGTTGCCTAGTGGGACTTAATGCAGTTATTGCTAGTTCCACAAGCTGATAGGATACATAATTTTTTTATTTTTTTTTAATAGGGAAACTCCCCAGGAACCCTGGCTTCCCTGTGCTATCTTACAGAAGAAGACTGGAGTATGTCTGCATTTGAAAGGACCCACCCCCAAAAGCCAGGTTGCTAGACACCCTATATAGCCTCAATGAATAATTGGTCCTGTGTCCAATCTGCAAAGCCATGAGGTATAGCTTGGCTTTTTCTTTCCTGACCATCAGCTATTTTTCCATATGCCCAGCACCTCAAGCTGTCAGACATTTGGCAAACCATGTACTGCTGCAGATGTACTTAGACATGATCCTTGTGTACTGTTCTGTCATGCTGACTGGGAGGTGTGAGTTGACATGGGTTACTCGCTGTGCATACGTGACAGCCACACTGTCTGTACCTTCACAGTCTCTCTTTATTTTCTCTCCAGAGCTGCAGACCACTGTGGTCATCACTGCCATACAAACGACCCTGCTCCAATTTGCCTTCTGCTGCAACTTTCCTCTGAGAGCAAACCACGTACAAGCACCGCAGATGCTGTATCTGTGTCCACCCAGTTTAGCAATCTTTGTGCCAAAGCTCTTGGCGTTATGTCAGCTCCAAGAGGAACTGGCTGCGCCTGCAAGTGTCTTTACAGATAAAGAACCTGCTTTGCCGTTGCTGCTGTTAGTAGAGAGGAACTGGAAGTTTCATTCTGTTCTCAGAAAAGCTTATTTTACATGCAAAATGAACATGGAAAATAACTACTAAAGAGACTTGATTGCTGTCTGTTCCAGTTTTTCTTTGTAGGTTTAGCTATTAGAGCACCCAGCTGCAATGAGAACTGTTGGTGTACGCAGTTTTAGTAATAAAAAATGGACATATTGCAAGGCCTCACTTTCTAATGAACATTTGGATTCACAGCTTTTCTCTGAATTCACAGCATTTAGAGCAAAGCAGACTGACCACAGGTGTCAGCTTGTTGTAAGCTAAGCACAGCACTACATACACAGAGGGAACCACAAACTCCACCTTGAAATACTTCTTTCAAAGCACTCCCTTAACAGACTAACATACATTTAAACTTAAATTCTTGGTTCTTCAGCCAGAATGAAAATACAGCTTTAATGCATAGGGCCAAAAAAGAAGCTTCTCTTGAAGTTTCTCCCAGAAAACATTTGTTTTCAGCTAGCTGTAGCACTCAAGGGTAGGTAAAATAGAACCTGTCAGAACATAAACATAGCAACCTCCTATCCTGCTTTTGCATGGTTCACCAGAAGATAAGGATGAAATAATTTCTGCTTGTTCTGCTTTTATCACTTTTGCTACCATATGCTAACCACTGCAGCACACCTTTTTAAAACACTCCTAAACAAAGTGAGAGGTTCTTTTAAGAACAGCAGAGGCCCCAGAAGTGCTACACACATAGCCCAGCAGGTCCCTCGTTGGAGCCGATGTGCAGGCTGGACTCATTGCCAGTGGCACACTGTGCAGACTTGTGAACCTGTCAGATCAGGAGACAGGCTGAGCTCCTCAGGCCTATGCCTTGAGTTAGCACTGCTGAGATGCTGATAAAGAAGTAGTCAGACATCTTTACCAGCAAAATTCTGAGAGGTTGTTTTAACAATGTTCTGTGTATTGCTAAAGGGCAAGTTCTGAGCCAAAAGTTAATGGTTTCCTACTTGATGCTCTTTAGACTTTGAGAGCCAAGCATTTCAGCATCAGTAGTCTCTCACATGGTGATACTTTTCCAGCTCTCTCTTGCAAAAAGCAACCCCAAAAGGTAAAATCTTCAGTAGCAGCATGTGCCTCATTTTCAATAGCTCTGTCAGCTTTGTCTCAAAGAAGCTGAAGCATAGTTTACATCTCTCCCTCCTGAAATCCAACAACTGATGGAAACAATACAGGACAACATAAAAGTGCGAGTGAAGCATCTGCAACTACTTAAAAACAATGGAACAAGCAGAAAGTCATTAGTAAGACTCCTGAAACTCAGAAATTAAATTATATATTTCTCCCCTGAGGAAAATGGGAGATTGAGCATTGAAAGTATTCCAGAGAAAAAGACCATCTGGGCAGAATTTTGAAAATCACAGCAAGTGCATTAGCATGGACTGGGCTTTTGGCCAGAGGGAGCTTACCAAAAACTGAAAGCCTCAGGGAGCTCAGCGGACAGTGACCTGCAGGCTGAGCTCAGAAACAAGACCAACTGAAATGGAACTCTTTGCAGCAGCCAGAAGAAACTTGGTTTTGGTTGAATAACAGCAGCATGTTTGTGTCCTTGATTAAAAGTAACTGAACGAAGCATTTAAAAAACTAGATATTTTGAAACATGAAAAAGATAGTAATATTTTATCGGATAAAATGTTTAGAGAGGTTTCAGTTTAGCTATTATATCATTCAGATTATTTTAGCCTAGAAATGAATAAAATACAGCTATTCACACGATCCAGCACAGGAAACTGCTTTTTGTACCTTTCCTACATACATAGTCAGTGGACAGAAGGTAAATCAAGGCACCTAAGTCAAGCCTGGGAAAAAACACTCCCTTTTCCATGGAGTTGCGTGCCTAAGATTGGGGTCTCTGAATATCCTTCTAGATGTCCACCATCAGAAACTCTCGAGGAATTAAAGCTCTTCTTTCTGATCCACTTTAGGTACTGCACAGCCTAAATTTTGGGATTAGCAGGGTTCTCTGAAAAGGTAGGCAGGGATCCAGTCAAGCTGAAGGTAATCAGGAACTGCACTTTGGATTGCAGCTACAAAAAGCCTTCCAGTAGCACAGGACTCCTACAAATTACTACCCCATTTGCAGAGCAGTGCATGTACACATCTGCCACCAGAAACTGAAGAACAAAGTCACTATTCCAACATTAACGCTTGTAGACAAGCTTTTTGTTATTAAAAAATCTGCATAAATCTGTCCACCCCAGAACATTTATTGTCATTCCTTAGTGGGTAACCAAGACCAGGATCTGGCCCTTCATTTTCAGCACACAGTCAGTCCAATTAACAACAGATACATACATAAAAGAAAAGGCTATTTTGAAAGCTGATTTTTAAAGATGGGTATTTGTCATTTTTTTTTGGCAGAGTAAACGGTTAGATTAGGTTTAATTCATGTTTATTAGTCCATGGAAGTTGCTGTGTGAGAGACAAATACAATTATCTTTACTGTGGGAATAAATACATAATGAAATCCTAGCTTTCCCTCTTTTAAAATAACATACTTCACAATAAGTATAGATTTTGGCAAAGCAATGTTCCCCTGCCACACAGCACATATTTAATGAAGTTACTCCTCAGCTGTTTGTTGCTGAACTTAACTGAGCCAAAATGAAATATGCTAACTGAGTTCATAAGTACTCCTAGTCCATTAAAGTGGAAGCCTCCACCGAAGGAAAACACTTTACAGTTTCAATCTAAAAAGTATGTCAGCTTATTGAAAAGACAATCATTCTGTCTTTTCACAAAGCAATTAGAGCAGAAAGCAATCACAGAAAGGAATTAAGAGGGATTTGCGGTCAGATCTCCCACCAGATCACACAGACCAGCTGGATTCATACAACCTCCGATTTCTCCCTTTGCCTTGCCACATCTTGGCCTGCAACAGCTTTGGCAAGGGTATACTGAAAAAAATGCCAATGGCACTTGCATTCATTGCAATTCATAAGCAAGCTTTTAATTTACCTATTAAAAACAATTATATTCTAGGAAGCTAATTAAAAGCCATTTTATTAACAAAACAAAGTATTTTCCCTGGCCTGAACTTAGAAGGGAAGACTTTTGGTTTCAGAAAAAAAAATCCAGATTTTTTGCATGGAAAACCATGTCACTGGAACAGTATGCACTCCAAAATGGAGCTTTAGTAGTCAATAAAGACAGAAACAGGCAGTGCTTGCTGCCTCATAGCTAGCAGGTTTTCAAATGATGGAATTCATCTGTCACACTCCACTTAGCATATCTGTATCCCTTCACCAAGTAATTCCACCATCAGGTAGTTATTGTAATAGTGAACTGGTAAGTGAATAGCGTAAAGGGTAGTAGAATGGGGAGGAAAAGAGACAAGACCATTAAGTGAAGACTGTTTTTTTTCTTTTTCTCTGACACTGAAGAGTCGAGATTCCTCTTTAATTTGCTTTAAATGAGGAGGAATATATTAAAAAGGGAAGATGTATTTAACAAGGCAAATTGTGTAATATAAGAGAAATCTTCAAGCTTATTTCAGGGGCAGATCTCCAGTAGCACTTGCACTTCTCAAGGGCAAACAGATAAAACCAACTTTACTGCATGAATAAATGATTTACATAAAGGAAACTGTGGTCCAAACTTGAGTTACTTGAGATTTGTCCCTAAAAATCCAAAGCCTCCATCTTTACAGTCTTTATTCTCCACAGCAGCTGGCAAGCCTTGGTTTGGTCATATAGTTCTCAAGGTCCAGGCTGAAAAGTCTGCAGGTCTCTTGAGCAGGCTAGCTGTGCCCACACTGCCTCCTGAGTGGGCTGTACGGAGCAGTGATAGATGCACCACAGTCCTTAGAGCCTCCACAGCAGAGAAAGCAGTTGAACCTCAGGCAATTCTCCAAATGCGCACCCGCGCATTCCCTGCTTCTCTTGCTGCTTCCCTCAGGACACTGAAAGGGAAAATCACCTTCCTTTAGGGGAGATGCAGAAGTGAGGATTTAGCATGCAGGACAATTCCTAGATAAAACATCTTGTTTTGCTTGTTTTCCTGGTGGCTGGCTTGCAAGAGCAGCACAGAGGTGGCCATCCCACTTTGCTTTTGCCTCCTCAGGACGCTCCCCACCTTCCCTGTGCTCCAAGCACAGACCGAAATGCACAGGCTCGTCCCACTCTGGAAACTGGGGACCTGTGGAAACATGGGCTGCTCTTCACCCCATCGCTCACGTTTGTTAGCACAGCTGAAGCCAGTGGGAGGTAGCCAGAGTTTTGCTGTGAAAAACTGTTTCCCTCTGTTCCTTTGGTTCTAGCTTGGGCCAGAGAGGCTGCACAAAACAGTACTGCAGCCTGAAAGCTCTGAGCTGCAACATTTCATGGTTTGCTTTTAACCTGCCGTCAGTTGCTACTTTGGGTCACTGCTCCTACACCATGCAGTGCATGGAGACTAGGGGAGTGAGGGGGATAAAGAACAAAGGGCTTTTGTTTGCAAGGCATGTGTTCTAATGTAAAGCCCTAGCACCAGCTGATATGTGTAGCCCATGCATAAAATCTGCCCCCTTATATATTGCTGCTGCGTACATACTGACACATTTATTAACCGGCTCACTAGAAAAGAATCCTCTGTCCTCTTCAAGTCTTCCCATTCCTTTTCATAAAATAAAGTGTACCTATTGCACAAGAGATTATCTGAATTTTGCAAAGATCTTTTGTTCGTTATTTAATACAAGAAGATAGCATACATTCAGGGAATATAAAAATGTTTTATTCACTATCTTTAGCTGACTCTTACTTTTCTTCTACCCCAGTAATAGAGTCAATACATTTGTACACATTCTCAATATAGTATTTCATATTCCACCTGCAGATATATATTTTTGTCTTTGAAATATCTATGAAATGCATTGAATAATCACTGTAAGCCATCTTTTGTTGATAACTTTATCATTTTACTGCCCTGAATTATTCATACAAAGCCAACACCGTATCACTATATTACTGCAGGAAAGCAATTAAGGTAGACTGTATGATTTGGAGAAAATGGAAATCTCTCTATTCTGTTGCATAGAGCAGGCTGCTTCCATCCCCTATTTAGGTCAGTGCCAGAAAACATCAGAAGTTTGCAGAGCTGTTTGGGTGCATGTGTGTGTGAAGGGAGCGGTCATTCAGGAGCGTTACCAGTTGCGTAGGAGAATAAAGTCAGGCCATTTTTCTTGGCCCTTGTGCCTGGCTCTAACAGAGCACTTATCATCAAAGGACATATAAAGAAGTAAGTGCAATTTTTTCCCTGACTGCAGCTGGCGAAACAGAGGCATGGCCCAGTCTGCCTCCAGTTACACTCAGAGCTACTGCCTGCTGCAAGGTGCCTGCGGTTCTCAAATGCCAGCTCAGCGCAAAAGCTGGTCAGCCACGCAACCGTATGAGCAGACAAAACCTCAGCCTCATCCCAGCAGATGGAAGTGGCTGGTTTTAAAAATGTGGCCACTGGTTTCAGGTGCCTTAACACCTGCATATTGCTTCCATGTACCTGTGAATGCTACTGATCCCTTAACATCAGCTTGTGAATTAAAGTCTACATCGTGACTTACTTTATGGAAGAATCTAAGTCTATCTGAGCACCAATCTTCCTGTATCTGTTTGAATCTAACTTGGGAAAGACACACATTTCCTTCGCAGAATACTCCTTATACAAGATAAGAGTATCCTATATTTGTCTGGGCTGGTTTTCTTTGGCTTTTAACAACCCATTGAACACTGGATAAAGCACTCTCTGATCTAAAACACACATCAAAGTCATGGATTTTGCTGATTTAATGAAATCAACTGGGAAATCTGCATAGACAGTCAGTACAGTTTTTGTGTTTAGACCAGCTTCAAAGCAAACATGCCAGGGAAAAGGAAACAGGAATTGTCCCCACACACGCTCGTACAGCCAGCATTATGGCCTGGAACACTCAATCTGTGGAAAAAGTCAATCCCATCGATGAATGGTGCTGACAGAAAATGGAAACACTCCACAGCGAAGCATCTCACAAAACTCCCTTTTCATCATCAAAAGCTTTCGCTATGAGATAGCATAAATATTACTATATATACTTATCTATTTTACTAGTTCAGTAATTAATTATTCTTTCCTAGGAAGTACCAAAGGTTAATGAAACATCCTGTCACTCTGTAGAGACCTACTTTAGGTAATAACTGTAAAACAGAAAAGGAAAAAAAGATTAAGTAAAAATAATAAAATCTTTCCAAGAGGGTTCAAATTCTGGAAAAAAAAAAAGCCCCTCTTCTTTGAAAAGCTGAATTTAAAATAAAATACACACAGGAATTCTTCCTTCTTTGCCACTCTCCCCCACATTAGCAACTGTGCCTTCATACAGCTCTAGAGATGGTGAGGTAGGATCACAAAGCAAACTGGGACTGTGCAGTCAAGTTGAAAAACAACAAAACAACCCTCATAGCTATTATAGATAGAAACTGAAGTGAAGCCTTTTCCCTATGCCCAACACTGTGCAGCAGCCAGAGGAAACCGCAGCCCAAAGTGAGTAACAAAACTGCAAGGCTGAGCCTCCATGTAATCTAGCATGTCCTTGAGGTCTACAAGACATCTCAAGTCTGTCTTGAAATCCTGCCCACTGGGCAGTGGAGATTACTGGGCAGAGAGGAACCATCCCTGCGGGAACCAATTAGGAAAGAAAAACAGACGTTCCTGCCCTTAGGTAGCTCTGTCCTTCTGCTAATGTGTCCTTTCTTATCAACTGGAAACAGCCCTCTTGTATGTAGAGCACAGGAAATCACCTCTAGGTTTTTAAGAGCTACTTTAGCTTTGATGGAAGAAAAAAAAAAGCTCTGTCAAGTCATGGTCTCTGTCATTTGCACTATGAAACAATGGTCTAATATGCACTATTCGCACTATTCGCTTATTCCCATTCAGCAAGCTAGAGCATAAAACAAACCAAGGAGCTGGCAGGTTAGCTGAACATAACATGCCGGGTAATTTATTATACACAGCTCCCTAATGAGCTGTGAAATAAATTCAGATGTGGCCATTTTAGCAAAATCAGAATAATCTTCATCTCTCAAATATCTGAGCTAATGATTCACAGTTTGTTCACAACTGAAAATGTCACTCCCTCAGTCTGTTGCTACTGGCTTTAATGTCAAGGGAGCAGTAACAATTCTATAGCTCTTCCTTGCATCATATAGGTACCTAAATGCTCCAGCTGAGCTCAAGTTTCTCTCCTGCCTGGGACTTCCCAGGCAGTGCCTTCGCAGTGCCTTCACTGCAGGGTGGACTTTTTCTAAGAATTTTGAGACAGCCCAGAAAACATCTTTTGATTTAAGAACCTTGGCAAGACCTCTGGCTACTCTTCCACACACTTATCATCACTTTTTTCCATTTAGCCATAAACCCAGTTCTCTGCTAAGCATGCCTTACCAGCTAGAGGTTTGGGGTTTTTTTTTCCCAGAAGTCAGAGGAGCAGATATACATTAAAAGGAGCAAAAAGGACAGTGGGTATGTGCTTATGACTCTCAAACATACATGATGCTGTGCAACATGTAAGATGCATATATTATTTGGTGTGTCTGTTGAGAAGTATTAAATATGACAAGCTGTAGACTGTCAAGCCTCAGCTAGCTTAGCCCCATGGTAGCTATAAATTCATATGCTATAAACAATCTTTCTCGACTTGCAAGACATTTGTATTCTGTTATACCCAGTTTCAAGTCTCAGGCGAAGGTGATTTTGCAGACTATTATATTTCATTAGCAAGAGGCTTACTGGATACTCATTTACAATTTTCCCTTCCTTAATTAACTCCAACTACTCCTAGTTACACCTTTGTGGGCTTCATTAAATCATTTCATTTCCTCCTTGTTATTTAACAGCCTTCAGTTATTTGCCAACTGCTGAGCTCCATTCTCACTCTTTAGGTTGGCTAGTGGCCAAAGCTAAACTAGCCAGCTCAGATCCTCAGCTGGTATAAGCCACTTTAGTACTTTTAATCTTTCTCATACTGTACGAGTCACTCATTCCAAGTCAATGATCTGCTCATCAATTTTCACTCTTTCAGCTCTGACCTCTCCCTACTGATAACACAATGCCCAGACTCAGCACGACATTCAAGAAATGAGCACACCGGAGTAGTTCTGTAAAGGCAGCCCAGATTGCCACTGGTTTTTTCTAAATGGGTTGCAAACCAAAGTCTAATTCTGGCTTACTGTCAGAACAGTAGATTCTCTATCACCTTCAATATTTTCCTCCCATGCTGTATACATGTGGATGGTTTCAATTAAATTGTTGGAAAAAATACAATTTAATACAACATAACTCATTTCCATGTATAGTTTTGTATTTTTTCTCTGCTCCAACGCATTTGTCTCTCCTGTTGAATCACAGAAGCTCAGGTCTGTTTATCTCATTGATAAAGCATAAGCCCCAAACAAATCTCGTTGGTGTGTGTGCCAGTTAAGTGTACGGGATTAGCTGCTTCTGAAATGCAACGGCATAATACCTATTCAAACCTGCTCACTAGGAGAGATGCGAGGAACACCTACGGAGCTTACAGACGGCCACAGGACAGAACTGGAGGAGGAAGCAAGAGTACTGTCCTCCAGTCTGAATTATTATCTAGCAGTAGTAGAGCTGCTATGCAAATGGAAGGCTGGTTCTTTATGCTGCTTGCTGTGCGAGTACATTCAAAGAACTGCAGGCATGCCTGTGAGTAACTTCCATTGCTTGCTGCTGCAAGAACTATGCATACTGCATGATGTGCAGAACAGATCTCTCTAATTAGATGTATTTTTCTCAGTAATTTCCCAATGACTTTGTCTGAATAACTGACACAAGAAAATAGCTTCAGGCTTTTTTGCCCCTGAGGACTCAGTTTCCCTTCCAGATGTTGCTGGTTTTGCTGTGCAAGGGACAGTGCTTCTGAGTTTTTCTTCTCAGCATAAATGCAGTTGCACAGTTCGTAGTGTTCAAAGGTCATTTTGTGCCATACAGCTTCTCAGAAACAACCCCACTAACAGTCTGAGGACATGAAGCATGCGAAATGGACATGCTATGAACAGCAATGATTTCTCACAGCAGAGAAGGCAGGCGCATAGTGCTGATAAAAGACATGAAAGGCATTTAACACCCAGGTTTTCAATGGCCCAAGTAGAGAGGCTATTTTCCTCAAGAAAAGAAACAATCATGGCTGGGGTACTGCAAAACAGTGCAAGCTGAACACAAATGCCAGGAAATAGTTTTCGACAGAACTGACACAGCTGAACTAGTGTTTAGCAAACAGGTCAGTAGCTGGGGCTATCCCAGAGGGCTGCAAATGTCAAAATGGCCAAAGAGCTTCTGTGTGAGATGAAAGGAATTGCATCCTACCCATTCTCTCAGAATGGCAACATCAGGGACAGTGGCGTGACTGCCGGTTGCTAGAAAGATAACTGTAGTTTGCTTCTCACCCTTCCACACTAAAATTGAACACTTTTTGCATCCCATAAGCTATCTACATTTATCCCACAGAGGAACAACAGGATGGCTATTTGAAAATTACCGGTGTGCAGGTTAACAAAATGAAAACTGTCTTCTCATAGACAACTCTGGAAATAGCACTTGTAAAAAATAGCCCTTCATGCTCACCAAAGATCAGTCAGGGGATCAGATGTACAGTATTGGACAATTTGTATGAGACAATATTTGCTAATTAGACAGTTCCTTACTGTGTCTTATTAAATAACCAAAACTAACCATAAATGCTTTACAAAATCCTGATCTTTATCTTCAAATACAGCAGACTGAACACTGCCAGCTTCTTGAGGCAGACTGATTAACACATTAGAAACTGCAGACTACAAGAAAGCTGTTTACAATACAATGATTCTCAGGAGCAGAGCTGGCCACATTATCTTTTGAAGCTGCTCTAGAGTTCCTCTAAGCTACATCATATACATGGGTTCTTAATATAGACAGTCCCCGTGCAGAAAACCAGCAGGCCCCAGACAGATATGATCTGTACATTCCATCCATATGGGCTACATCATTATTAGATGCTAGTAATATTACAAGGGATGCTAGTATTTGTCCCATCAGTGATCTCAAAAGTCAGTTCTTCTCTCAGCCACCAAACAGTTGGCCCTGATCTGTGCCAAATGTGGGTACAGCCACAGTGATCCAGAAATTGACAGTGTTGCTAACTGTTGACATGAGCCTCTCCCATCCCCACATAAACATCATTTTTCTCCAGCTGAGAAATGTGCAAGACCTTTTGATGTCTTTCTAATCCAAGGATAATCCATGTGGCAGTTGTGATTTGAATTCAGGCCCTTGGAGTAGCATAAAGGAGGCTGTATGTAGCTGTGTCCAGACAAATTCCCAATATACATGAAAAATGAATGAGAGGATAAAATCCAAGTCAATATATGAAAAAGTTAAAATCTGAGTAGTTTGAGTAGATCATTCCTTTGGTTTCCATTACTTAACCTGTTTTAATTCTGCTTCTCACAATAACAAGCACTAGTATGGCTACAGGATTGACTTTTCTCCAATATCATCCTGTGCTGGAAATCTGTTCTGCAGAGATTTTAAGCATGAACCCTACAAGTTTTGAGGATTTTCTGGTTTCCTGGAAAAATCCACCTCTTGGAATAAAGTGGTTATGCTACAGTATCAGCTTTCATTAACAAAAAACAGGCTTTGATGCTACATCCAAGATGTTTCTGATGTCCATGTTGGTAGGACAGTGTCTGTCTTAGCAGAGAACAGCTAGAGCCCTGATTCTAGAAAGATGCTTCATTTTTCATGTTATGATCAGCTTCAATGGGACTATGAGGATGAGGACTTTCAACCACACACAGAATTCTTGCCATCACTGGCAATCAAATACGCTGCAGAGGCTTGGCCTCACCCCAGCTTGCTTCCCCTGCTAGTCTGAATTTTAATATGTTTCTGCAGCAATCAGTATACACACATACACAGGCCTACACTCCTTTCTCAACGTCTTTCTCTCTTCCTTTAACTAACCCAAGAGTCAACATGAAACTCTCAATTGCGAGCTTTTGAGGGAAAGATTGTGTTTCTTATACTGTGCCTCAGCTTTTCCTAACAACCAGCTTCTCACTAAGGTAATCCCTCTGAATGCCTCAAGCAGCCACGTATGTGGAAAACCCACAGTAATCCCAGTACAACTTGTGACATATGTACCCTGCCTGGATATTAGTGCTGCCTTCTGCCCCAACATATCTAAATATTAGGGTAGGGCAAACAGTGACATGCTCTTCACCTCCACTTTTAGAGCAGTTTTACCTCAAGACCCTATCTAATAGGGACACAGCCACTTCAAAAAGAAGAGATTTGAGAGGCTATTATCAACAGTCTCCTGCAATGCCTGTTTTAATTAAGCTGTGTTGAGCCAACTGCACTTTGAGCTTCTTATGCCTTTGTTTGCTGGGTATGAATCATCTTCATCATTTGTGCTTTCATTCTTTTGCTGATGGAAAAGATAGCAGGAAAGGATTCCTCAGGATTGATTAACTAAGCTCTCACCCCATTGCCCTTGGTAAGTTTAAAGAGAACTGGAGGTTATAATCATCTTTATCACCGCACGTTGCACAGCCATGCAGATTTCCATCTTCCATTTTATCACATCATGACTTTGCACTTAAAGGAGCACATAGCTCTGCTAAAGCAACTATCCCCTCTCTCTCCAACTAACAGTTGCCAAGAAAGTTCTGGATAGCTAAAGTATGCTCCGAAGCCCCTTCAGTGAGAATGGCTTTATAAAAGTGCTTATTATGCTCTAGAGAACATGGCATTAATTATATGGCTGCACCCAAAGAGTGGCTGTCAATGGGTCCATGTCCAAGTGGAGACCAGTGACAAGTGGAGTCCCTCAAGGATCAGTACTGGGACCAGGCTTCTTTAACATCTTCATTGGCAACAGGGACAGTGGCATTGAGCGCACCCTCAGCAAGTCTGCAGGTGACACCAAGCTGTGTGGTGCGGCTGACACGCTGGAGGGAAGGGATGCCATCCAGAGGGACCTCGACAGGCTGGAGAGGTGGGCCCATGCCAGCCTCATGCAGTTCAACTAGACCAAATGCAAGGTCCTGCATCTGGGTCAGGGCAATCCCAAGCACCGATATAGGCTGGGAAGTGACTGGCTTGAGAGCAGCCCCGAAGAAAAGGACTTGGGGGTACTAGTGAACGAGAAGCTCAACATGAGCCATCAGTGTATACTTGCAGCTCAGAAAGCCAAACGTACCCTGGGCTGCATCAAGAGAAACGTGGCCCGTAGGTCAAGGGAGGTGATTCTCCCCCTCTATTCCACTCTCGTGAGACCCCACCTGGAGTATTACTTCCAGTTCTGGAGCCCCTATTACAAGAAAGATATGGACGTGTCCAAAGAGGGGCCACGAGGATGATCAGAGGGCTGGAGCACCTCTCCTAAGAAGACAGACTGAGAGAGTTGAGGTTATTCAGTCTGGAGAAGAGAAAGCTCCGAGGAGACCTTACTGTGGCCTTCCAGTATCTTAAGGGGGCCTACAAGAAAGCTGGTGAGGGACTTTTCAGGATGTTGGGTAGTGGTAGGACTAGGGGGAATGGATCAAAACTAGAGGTGGGTAGATTCAGATTAGGCATTAGGAAGAAGTTCTTCACCATGAGGGCAGTGAGACACTGGAACAGGTTACCCAGGGAGGTGGGGGAAGCCCCATCCCTGGAAGTTTTTAAGGCCAGGCTGGATGGGGCTCTGAGAAACCTGATCTAGTGGGAGGTGTCCCTGCACATGGCAGGGGGGTTAGAACTAGATGAACTTTGAGGTCCCTTCCAACCCTGAAAATTCTATGATTCTATGATATGGGGGGTGAAATCTGTGCTTCATCTTATAATACCTGTGTCATCTTGAGCCATTCAGGTTGGTTTATAGGCATAGTAGGACAATGCCTGTGAAATTCATGGACCTGGCTTTGTTCTTCAAGGACAGTGCTCATGGCAAGCATATGAGCCTGGAAAAGGCCTACAGAGCCAGAAGGGTATATGAGGGAAAAGCATAGTGCTTCAGGACAAATTGGAAAAGAAATGTCACAGTGGTCTCAGAAATCACCCTTCTCTTGGGCCCTGAGGCACAAACTCAAGTGCAAGAGCCAATTCAGTTTAACCATTACAAACCTCATCTTGGATGAGGGATGAGTGCAGGAGTCTGCTTGAAATATTTATAACAAATAAAGCTCTTAACAGAGGATATGTAGTCCAATTTTCAGAAACTGAAGTGTCTACTGAGTTTCACAGACAATTGATGTTTGTCTGATGGTCACTGGGCTGTTGCTGGTGGTTATTATTGCCACCAACTCTGCTCTGCTTGTCCTGCTTGCCAGTGTGCCTCACACTGGTGAAGTTCTGTGGTGTGGTAACCTGTGCATTCTGGTTTGTCCTTCTCCGTGGAACAGCCCCATTCTTCCAGCACCCTGCTGCTAGCCTCCTGCCTCCAGCATAAGCGCCCCAGGCACTAGTGACTTGTTAGACTGGCTGAGCACCGCTTGGGTGAGGGGGGTCTGCCACATTAAGTCTTGTGCTGGCGTTGGTAACCTAATGCTCCTTGCAGGGCTGTGTGTGGTATGAGAGCCCAGAAAGTGCAGCTGAGGAACC
>VZZY01020699.1:5759-24252 GCA_013400335.1 Eurystomus gularis
TTTTTTTTTTTTTTTTTTTTTTTTTTTTTTTTTTCTGGATTAAGAAGATCAAAATTTACAGAAGAAGCTATTGAAAAAGTTAGTCTTTGGAAGATATTTGTAATTTTTAAAAGTGAAATTAAAATGTAAGTTTGGCTGAGACAAAATTAATGTCTTCAAAGTTTTTGGTAATTAATTTTAAAATGGTTTTGGAGCTGTAATGATTATTTTTCAACACTGAATAGTTTTGCTGAGTATTTAAAAATACCTCTTTTTTTAGTGCTCTTTATAAATCAGAAAATATGATTTTGAGATGAATGTATAAAATCTTATTTTAAGATACAGGAAATGCAAGAATCTTCCATAATTATGGCTATTCCAATCAGCCAGTTTATTCTAAATTCAATTTCAAATTCTTCCAGTGGTATGAAAAGTGAATTTCCACTGCCAAATTTTGGCAACATTGCTGAGATTTAAAAGACGCATTCTTTCGTTAGGCATATTTACATCCTTCTTAGATTAAAAGTCAAACCAGAATTTCCCAGTCTTAAGAAAAGCCAGCTAAGTGCACTGACAGCATGCAGAGTGTTATATACAGTGAAAGGAATGGCGTGTCTCTTCTTACAGTCAACGCAGTCAATTCCGCAATGTCTTACAAGTAGTGAAGGACAAAAGCCACCTGTAATGACTGGGGCTATGGAATGAAACGTGAGTATTCCTTTTTATGAGCTCTGTGATTCCCATCTGGTGTCTACATAACTAATAAAATGATGGAAACAATATTTCTCATATGTTTACAAACACAAATCTCAGGCATGTGATACTTCAATAACCAATAGGTATTGAGGATACATATTAGGCAAATAAAGCAGAGAATGATTTGGATGACTGCATAGGAGGAGAGGGAGAACCAGTTTAGGAATTAAATCCATGAGTATAGTCTGTAAAGGAAGTGTGAGCAGGTCAACTTGTTGGAATTTGGAGCAGTAACTTGTTCCTTGAAAATACTGCTGTCTAGTATTTTTATACAGTATACTTACTTCAACATTTTTAGCACAAAGTGGGTAATAAAACTATTTTACTATATTCAGAAACAATTCAACAATTCCAGAGGGCACTGGCACACATACTTGCACCCCAAACAATACATCAAGAAGGCACTTCAAACACAATAGCAAATTGAGTGATGAGAAGTGTATCCAACCAGAATAACTGGCCCTGAATATCACAATTTAAAAGAGGATGGTGAATACCCTCGGGTAAAAGCAGTGTAGAACTCTTTCTCTCCATAGAGAACCATCAGAGGCATTACAGATTTCCAGAACACTAAAAAAAAAAAATTAAAATGGCATGTTATTTCCTATCATTTTCAGTAACTAGGTTATGTGAAAGATAAAGTATAGTGTTATATTTATCAACTCTTAGTAACGAAGGATATTAAATTACTAATCTGTACAGAAGCACTAATTTATCCTCTTTCTAATAACTTCTTAAATCTGATCTTGGAGTAGGTTACGTAACAGGAGGGATATGCCTCAAGCAAAGTGTTACAGCTATAAGTTGCATGTTAAGGCAACCAACCTCTTATATTCACGTGTATGTAAATAACAGCAACTATTTCTTCTACAGCACTTTGCTTTCCAGACACACTTGTGTATATGCTACACTCTTATGAATGGGTGTTGTAGACACGTACATGTTTGCTTTGTGATTATAAGCCCTTTCTTCATGCCTTAAGTCTACATTGACACTACAATGAAATAGCATACGTGCTGCAGGTGTTCATGCTAGAAGATCTGGCTATACTATAGGGAATGTATGCACAACACATCTTAAGATTTCACTTTCGTACTTTAGTATGATTTATTTTATAATAATAAGAACACCTTTTCAGCAATAGAAGCTGTATTTTCCACCTCATGGTCCACAATTTTAGGAAAGGCTCTCTTATAATTTCTGTAATCTTATAGTACAAGCGTGAAAGTGCATAGCATTAGAAAGAAGACTTTAAGAGGCAATAAGAAGATAAGTGATCCTGTCTTTGAGGCTTCCCAGATATCTGCAAACCATACTGGGGTTTTTGATCATCTATATTATGTCTCTGACCTGGGAAAGCATCATTATCGAAGCTAATACTTAAGTGGTAAAGAGCCACTTAATATTGTCTGAATGGACATGAAAAGAAGTGTGCTTAACATTGGGGCCAATAGACATACAGATTTCACCAAAGTTTTGTTATACAATATAAAGATTTAATTTATCCCAGACTTTCTATAATAATTCTGCTGATTTTTCCTTATGCTCAGTTTCTGTAGATGTTCTAAAGGCTATTTATCGAACGTCAGAACGTTCCTATTCCGGGTTATCAGGTGGCCCGTCCACCGTAGGTCGTGACCGGTTGTTAGGTCAGCATGCCGACTAGATCTTAGTCATCAGCACGTGACACATCATGAGAATATAATCATTACAAGTCCCACTGTCCTCCTGAGGGTCTAGCTCCCTCTTTATTGCTTGTCATGTTTGGGTTTTCACATGTCATAGTCCACGCTTTGGCCGTGAATATATGTATGATGTCAACAGATGAGAACAATGCTCTTTGTGACATACGGCGCGCGATTNCTGCCTCTGCCAGCTTGGATGTTTTACTCTCATATCTGACTGTCACATCCACTACAATGGCTTGGGTCTCTTTGACAAATATTAAATCTGGTTTGAATAGCTCGTTTTTGGTGTCTCTAATCATGGGCTCGTGAAACACGACCCAATCTTTGTGCCGAGCCTCTGTTGCCAATAGGTCGCATAATTTATTATGTCTTTTTATCCTCGCCTCCTGTACGGCGGGGCAGTAGCCAATTATATGAGCACAGGACTCAGTTTCGTCCATGCAGTGGCGACAGCGTTTGATCTGGACCTCTTGCCTACCTCTTGCTAGAAATTCTCTAGTTGGATACACATTGGCTCGCAGCTGTAATGCTGTTATCAATTTTCGCTGTGGGATGCCCCGGTAATTTTTGATCCAATCATTACTAATTTTATCTTTCTCAAAGTTGGAAATGCCCAGGCCCTGGGATTTTAGCTTGGTCCAATTGGTAAATTCTTGTTTTTGCCAGTCACAAGGTTTTGGATAGATTGTTTTCGGAGCTGGGACCTCCCATTCAGATGTTATCTCTTCCCCACCTAGCACCGCAGGCGTTACCATGGTTATTCCTGGGTCCCAAACAGATGGAATTTTCTTTTTGTCCCCTCCAGCTGTAACCCATAATTTACCATATTCTTTCTCAATTCTCTCTTCCTTAACGATCGATCGAATTATCTCATCCCGAGATTGTGCGAGACTCTGCAGTTTCCGGGCCTGGATACTGGGAATCAGACTTGCCAGTCGGGTAACACCTAACCCGCCATCCTGTACTCGAGAGTAAAGGATGGCGTCACAGGTGCTAGGTGGTAAGTGCAACCACTCCTTCACAGCTGTTCTAATGGCTAAGTCCAGAGTCTCAATGTATGTGGCTTTCACTTCTGAGTGGTCTGCTGAGTAAATCAGTCTGGGAATGGTGTAACCTTTCAAGATGTCTACCTTCTGTAGTGGTTTTAATGGACATTTATCTATCCGTTGGAGCCACTCTTGCACTTTGTTTAGAAGATCCGGTTTGGATATACCAACCCACGGATCCACCTGAAGTCCGAGATATTTTTCGGAGCTTCCGGGCTCAATCATGTTTAGTGGGGTGCCACTGACTGTCCATGCTGGGCAGTCGTTGACGGTGTATGAATCTTTAGTTGGCTGGATGTAAAAGCCGTGGCATTATTCACCCTGTGTTTTGAGGCCTGTTAAATCGCAAAACGCCTCTAGTATTTCAATATTCATTTCCATTCCCTTCCAGGAGTTACTCAGCAAGACCAAATATATGTTTCCTGCTTCGACTCAATGCTGTATAGTATTTAAAAACCATCTGCTTGTATTCAGGCAGCTTGTTTTGTCTTAGGACAGATACACCTACTCCATTATGACGATTATGAACATGATGAGAGCCAAATACTCAATGAGCACTTGTGAGAAATTTTGGGTAAGTTTTCAGGACTCAGCAAGGGTCTGATTCTTATTTAATATTTCTTCATATAATATAAATAATCTGCCTCTTCCCTATCATACCACATACATAAAGGATTGAAGAAGCAGCGACACAGGGGGATTCTAAAACATCTAATATTCTGGTTTTTAAATATTTGTGAAGAGAGATCATATTTCGAAGGAGAATGGATTTCCTTAAAAAAAAAAAAAATCTGCTTAAATACACATTGTTAAGAGTACCTTTGAAATGTCTAAACTTGGCTAATTCTTTTTTTTTTTTTCATTCAAAAGGGAAACTTCCAATGACGTGTCATTCAAAACTTCTAAAAATAAATGGATTTTCTACAGGACTCTTAAAGCTATTGACTAATAAAATATGAAGTTAAAGCCCAACTATTTAGAGACTGACTCTAGGTTGAAGTTGACCTGTGAATGAGTCACAGCCTGGCAGAATGTTTGTTTTTTTCTATTGGCTTCGTGTTCCAGATGCAGAACCTGGCCCACCTGTGTTTCTGTGGCTCCAACCTCACCCCGGTGGTCATGGTTTGGG
Source organism: Eurystomus gularis (assembly GCA_013400335.1). Lineage (NCBI taxonomy): Eukaryota > Metazoa > Chordata > Aves > Coraciiformes > Coraciidae > Eurystomus > Eurystomus gularis. The sequence goes on from VZZY01020699.1 coordinate 10,358, forward strand.
GGGTGGGCAAGGCCAAGGTTATTTTAACCAGGAGCTGATTAGTTGGAAGAGCTTCTGGTTGAGCGTGGTTTCTGTTGGGGCTGGTTATGCAACCAGCTTGCTGAGCTCTCTCAGTGGTGTCCTTCCATGTTAAGAGTCACTGAGGGAGCTATCTCTGTCCATTGTGTCCAGCAGGCGATGCTGGCACCATAGTGGGCAGTGGAGGAGCTGGGCCCATGGAACCTATGGCAAGATTGTTTGAAAGAAGACTTCTGAGGGGATGTTGCTGAGTTCAGTGTTGGCCTGTGTGATCAGGCAACTGATAGCAGCATAAAATGATGATGGCTGAACCAGCACAATATATGGTTACTAAGATTAATGGGAACCCTTAAACCAGAACAGAAGTTCATCCAACTAGCAAAAGAAATAAATAAGCAGAGTTCAACTGGTTTCCATTGGTGCGTCTGTCAAGTGGTGCCTGTGAGAAGACATTTCTAACACTCTTTCAAGAGCTGCGCTGCTGGGCTTGTATTAATGGTGAGCTAAGAAATCTTTCACCAGTAAAAATTGTCTGTGCTGTTACTGTTTCTTACACTTTTTTACTCTAGGATCTTGTATTTTGTCCTTTATCCAGGAAATGTATGCTATAATGCCTAATATATAAATACTTAATTGTTACCATTGAGATAAAGAATTGAAATTATTTGGGTATATTTTTTGTAGTCAAGTAGTGACTTCTGGTTTCAAGACAAAGCCTACAATATCACAACGTTGGGTGTGTAGCTGCTGTCCTGTAGCAATGATCTGAAAGTTAAGTCCATTAATTTTATACTAAATAGACTCATTTTAATACTGATGTCTACTCCTCTGACTGTCCCATGATGAAGGCTGGTTTTTGATTCAGTGCCACTTAAAGCATTAAGCTATTCTGTTGATGGTCAATCTTTTATGGGCTCTCAGCCTCATCAAGGATGAGATTTTAACAGTGTACAGTACATGTTCTGTATCGCACCTGGGTGCATACAAGCACATGTACATAGTATCCTACACTGTCCTCATATTCCAGAGAGATATACTGGTAAATTATTAGTTCCCTAATTTCTGTTTGTGGTTTTTGAGGGTTGTTCTGTTTTTTTTGTTTTGTTTTTTTTCCTCCACTCTGGTCTGATACTGTTATGACATTGTGTGCTATTACCTGTTTGTCTTATCCTTCCTGACTACATTGTCAGTAACTACATATGCTTCCAACAGAACCACAATCCATTTAATTTGACTTATGAATACACTATAATTGACCCTTTAAATGTTAAAAAGATAATGAACAGCTCCTATATGTCAAAGAATTTCAGATCACCAATATAGAAAAAACATCTATCTTAACAAGGCGAACTCTTGCAAAAGTCTTTGCTTGTGAAATGTTTATCACACAAGTCAAGCTTAATGTGTCATAATTAGTAATCCGCAGACCAAATCATGGGGTGGGGTTAGTCTTTGCTTGCATGAAGAACAGCACTATGCAAGCTTAATAAACCCTGTTATTTCAGATACAACCCTTATTTCACATACATATATATTTCATATGCAGCAGTATGCTGTGTTTGGTACACTGCTGCCGAGTGCTCTCTTAAGCTGCAAAACCAATTCCAGTGAGTTATACTATTTGGACAACTGAATTTATTGACCCATCTTTTCTGACAGTGGTTACACTTCAAAAAAAGCTGGATAGTGCAGTTACTTTGCCATCTGTAGCAGCAATAAGAAAATGTGAGGATGATGGTCGTGATTCTTACTGACATTTTATATCCTGGTATCTAACGATGGCTGACAAAGAGGCACCTGCATACGTTCCTTGAATTCTTTAAAGGTTACAGACTCAGAGCTACCAAAAACAAAAGACCACCATACAAAGCGATTTTGATGTGCAAATTTTGTTTACATGAACTAGGTATTGAAGAAACCATAATAAGACCTGCATCTAAAAATGTTATCAGTAGCAACATCACCAGGGTTTCTATTCCTGATGGGCCTACTCATATCAAAGCTCTGGCAAAGATGAGAAATGAAATAGCATCATGTATTTTTCTTTAGTTGAATTCCTTTGGGTTCTGTTCCTCCAATATTTATCAAAACAGTACTTTTCATCAGGTCCTCTGAGGATAACAACATTCCATTTTGGTTCACAAAGTTCCTGTGATATTGTTGGACCAGACCTGGGGCAGGGGAGAGGGGGGGAAACAACCAAGCTAAATCTGTTCCTCTCTTTTGGCTGGCTAACAATGACTTTCACATTTTGCAGTCCATGAGTATTTTCATCAGATCAAAAACTCATTTAACAACTTTAATTGACTGGACAATGGCAGAAAGTTAGCACTTGTGTATCAGATCAAAACAAGTTGTCATAGATACAGCTACTTTGAACAGTAATTTGAACGCTGCGACAAAAATCCAGATGCCATCTATTCTCTATTAACCTAATTGCTGCTCTACTTTTTTTTTTTTTTTATAAAGAGCTCTCAATACTTTGTTGTGAAGTAGCAATTCTTGCATATGGACTTAATATCATGTTTATTTCCCACATTGCTTATTAACAAGTAAATTCTGGATTGCAGTGTCATACCCATTAGAATATCAGCTATGCCTTGGGATTTACCTAAGAAGTTCCCCTCTAATTTATAAGTATTATGGATGTTACACAGGAGTTTTTGCAATAGCAAGCTGCAAGACAAAGAACAATATCCATTGTACTAATCCCTGGCTTCAGTATTTTGACCAATAAATTAGAAATGGGAAGGAGAGAGGCGGTCCTTTTTTTTCTCTCTCTCTAAGCAGTGTAACTTTCTAATAATAAACAATTTCATATTGGCTTAAAATATAGGGAAATAAAATTTAAAAAATATTTTAGTGATACCCTGTATGGATGGGATTATCTCCCTTAACTTTAGACATCCGTATTTGAACTATTTGTTTAGATTCCCTTGACAACAAATGGAGAGAAATAGACATTTCTAAAGCATAATTCATCTTATCTATTTCAGACATCTGCCTTAGCGTAGATAAATTGCATTCTAGAGATTCAAATTTTTCTCCATTGACTACAAATATTATCGAGATTATCAATCTAGGGTCAGGTGTCTGTAACATCTAAACTTCTAATGCAGGAAAAAAATAATTTATCATAAGTTAGAGGAGATGAATTGCACTCCATATTTCAGTTCTAGAAACATTCTTGCCAGCTCATCTTGATAGAAATACAACTACTAGGTACAATGCATCTCTTTTAAGACAAGTGTAGCACCACTGGTAGGTTTTTATTCTCCTTTTATCCATGCAGCTGTCAACCACAGGTAACAATTGTTCCCTTATGGGTAATGTTTGTAATGCTGATAAATCACTAAATCTGTGCCAAGATTGAAAGGAATTTAGGGTCAGGTCTCACATTTTAACATGTAACACTGTTAGACTAAGGTTTACATCTCAAATGTCAACACATATAACAATGTGAATGTAACCCTTTCTGGTGACTTCTACTTTTTTAGTATATCAAAGCTGAATGATAGTATCTAAAGCAGAGAAAATGCCACTGAGGACATAAATTAAAATCTCTTTTAGGAACAAATTCCATCATGGAGCAAAAGGGTTAGGATCAGATGCATGGATTCAAATCCTAACATCTGAATTCTAGAAGATTCAGGGTTGGAGATCTGCCCTTGATCACACCGATTACTGGTATGAACAGATTGGAATTGTATCAGACACTGCATGTGCCAAGTTGATTGTGAGGGATTGAGAAGGAAGCAAAGAAAGACACATTCTATTACAGCCTTAACATTGTATGTACTGTTCTTGAGTAGTCAAATATCTCTTCATAGGGAAACTCTGGATGTTTGGGAAAAGTGACATCTCAACAGGCTACATTCGGAAACAACTTAAGGTCATAACAATAAAATACCAACTTGAGACAGAGAATAGTCACTGAAAAGAAATCTCTCTATGAGCCATGATGTAAGCAAGTAATTCCTGAAAATTTAAAATGATTGCCTTGATATACAATGGGATATTTCTAACTTTTCATATTCTGTAGATTATTCTAGTAAAATGAGAGATAATAACTTTGTGTTCCGTAAGCTGAAAATTAAAAACAGATACACATGTTCAAAGACATTTACTGAACACTGGTTTTCAGGAGAGAGGTTGAGCATATGGACTCTGGGGGTGAATATACCACTGAAATAATTACACTGATGTTGTCTCCAGCTAACAATACAGCTGACAGAAACCACCATTACATTTTTCCTAAGCATGAAAACGTGCATTGTGGTTAAAGGACACTTCACTTAGACTAAGCAAGATGGTAAATATGTAGCCAAGATCCTTTCACAGGCATCAAGATGACATTGGAAGCCTTCCTGCAAGACTAAGCCTTGAAAGATGGCTGCTGAGATGACAAGTGCTCAGAACCTGCAGGGAGTATGGGTGAGCATGCAAAAAGCTCTTCAGAAAAGGCAATGTACTTCCACTTCTGTGGTCTCTGCAATAGCAGTGTAGGACCACTGCAACAGGGAGACAGGACCATGCCTCCATTCAGTGTTCCTTGCTACTTAAAGTGTTTTTCTTCTCCAGAGTTTTTAATCTATCCTTCACAATTGCTAGTTTACAATGGTGTTAGCTACCATAACTTAAGTCTGTTCTGGCAACACTCCAAAGAACAAACACAGAAATGCATGAAAGAAGAGATATTTCTTGTGCCAGTGGAATTTTACTTCCACTGATGAAGTGTAGTGTCTGGGAGTCCTTTCTACATTGGAAACTTGCCATGGAAAAGATTTTTATAAACACCTCTGTCAGGAAAGAAATGCCAGGATTTTGTTCAATGGCATCCAGCAACTTAAATTAAATACAAAAGGACAGCTACACGTGCTGCAGAGCACTGGTAACTGAGGCACATGGGAAACAAAGCAGTAAATAGTTGAAAGACAGACTCTCCTTTCTACACAACTATCTGCACGACCACTATTTGTTACAGCTAATTCAATATAATTAGCATTGTGGTGAACCGACCCACATATTAAGAATTTCTGCCTTATTAAAACAGCTAGCAAAGAACCACAACTCCCATAAATCATTGCGAGGTCTTCCAGAAGTCAGAAATGTGGTAACACAGGACATAAATATCGAGAAAGAAAACAAACTTTCTCTTTTTCCAGCTCGCTGCACAAAGGGAGCACATCGCTCCTGCCAAGCGTGCCCACCCCCCCCACCTCCGCCGCTGCCGGAGAGGAGTGAGGGGGAGGGGAGGGAAGCCGAACTGAGCTGCCAGCACAGCCCCCCCCCCAGAGGGAAGCCAAGCGGCCAGGGGAGGAGGGAGCAGTTGCTGTGGAGAGCCGCTGGGCAGAACTGCTGACTCCCACTGCTTTTGGAATCTGGGGATGAAGAAGCCACAGCTGCCCGAGAGTTGTGCAATAGCCACCACCATGAGCCGCCGCCACGAGCCAAAACTGAAAGAATCTAGAAAAAAAGCTGCAAGCTGCAGCAAGAAGAAATTGTGACAAGAAGCCGCTGGAAGCCGCACCGCAGAAAGCCGCGTCACCAGAAAAATAGCACCAGAAAAGCCGCTCCAGTTTGAGAGCACCACATTGAAGAAATTGCGACAAGAAGCCGCCAAAAGCCACGCTGCAGAAAGCTACGTCGCCAGAAAAGCAACTGAAAGCCGTGTCACCAGAAAAGCCGTGTCACCAGAAAAGTCTCGCCAGAGAAACTGCGCCGAAAAGCTGCAAACTGCTGACATCACTGAAGCCGCCAAAGTCTGCCGGTTCCACAGGACCCATCTGCCCCTTCCACGGGGGCCGTCGCCCAATGCCAAAAGGGCAGATGACGACACATGCACACACACACACGCACCATCCACACTTACACACCATCCACACATACAGGTCATATTTTGACATAATTAGATTCTTATCTGCCCTTGTGTCTTGGTGGGTGAGAGGGAAAGTAAGTGGGTGGGCATGGTGTTTTTTGATACCATAATATTTCCATAAAGTAAATACAGTTTTATTTGAATATATTTAGTAATAAACTTGTCATTCGGTCTCCGTAATTGCCTTCAAGCCTGGCAGGGAGATATTCCACTTTGCCCTCAATCCCTCTCCCTTCAGGAGGCGGGTCGGACGTCTGCGCTCCGACTGCGACAAGCACAATACTTAGATATCATTCTTAAAAACGTTAGCAAAAAGAATTTCTGTGGTTTGTTTTTTGAGAAAAGAAACATTCTTTGAACTTTTTTCTTAGACATTTTAATAGTGTTAAACTGTGTTACAAAATGGTTACTCAGAAGCCTCGTGCTTCTAATTGTTGTGTATATGTATGTGCAGTAATTGTACAGAGGAAGGTAGCTGAGCTGTTATGTATTCATAATACTGCGCCCAAGTGAAATACACTTTCTTCATTAAGGCCCCAATTATCAGCCATCCAAGTATCCACAGAATAATACAGAACGAAGGTTAATGGAGCTGTTTTGTGGGTTTTACTTTGGAATGCACACTGTGCCTCCAATGGAAGCAAATTACCTAAAGGAAGAGTCTAGATCTGTGGAGGAGAAGGAAGAGGCGGAAATGCTAAGACTCAACTACAGAGAAATTTGGAATAATTCAGATAACCCAGACACCTCCTACCTTATAAAGAAACCCATTCACCACATGTCGTGGCAGCAGTCCATGGACATACTCTGTGTGCTATGGCCATAGACCTTAGGAGTGTGAGAGCAGGAGAGCAACTAAAATATGCACAGAGGTGTAGTGTAGGGTTAGAGTCCCTCGTTGTTCTGAGTATGTGTTCTGACATCTGATCTATCACTATGGTATGGGATTTGTTTCTTGTCTTCTTCTTAGGTTGCGTCATTCCAGAAGAACAGTAGTAGTTAGCTGATGTGAGTGTTCCTCATGTAGGTATGTGTTTTGTTAGGGTCAGTGTTGAAATGTATCATAGTGGCAAATTGAATTGCTGTTTAAAGAGCTAGCTAGACAGAACAGGACAGTTCTTAATCCTAGATGTGTTGTTTAAGACTGCTGGCATGTTCAGATAAGTATCTGAGAATTGGGACTTTAGAGTAATCTTTCATATTTTCTTCTTTACTCTAAGGCACAGCACCACTGTTTAGAGAGGAAAGCTGAGGGTTTGATGCCATCACGTATCTCCAGAATTGGAGGCAAGTAATCAATATTTGCAGGTATTGGAAATAAGTAAAAAGTTACTAAATCCATGAAATGAAAGGTATAAGTGTCTTTTTTCTGGTCCAGGAATATAAGTATATCCATTTTATAGTGTTATGTGATGGATGATTATGGCATGCCCTAGGCTTTGATTCAGATCTTTCCTCAAAGAGATGGTAGAGTTGAATGTGGATCTAATTTCTAGTAGGTCTCACTTGAAAATCATGACCCTCTTGTGCACTCTGTTCTCTGCCTATTTTCTGTGGTCACAAGGTGGAATAACATCAAGAAAGAGATTAAGTCAGCCTCACCTCAGAATACTTTGGTAGTTAGCTTGCTATCTTTGAAAATGCAAGACTTAGTTTCCTCTTCCTGCTCTAGATGTAGCTGATGAGGCTGACCTAATAGATTTGCCAACTCCACTTCTATGCAGTCTTAAGTGCTTAAGAATTTGACATCATGTAAGACTGCTACCATATATAGCTTCAAAACCAAGATTGACATCAGCTCTGAGATTTGGTAGAGCACCAGAAATGCTGTTGGCATCCCGTGTTTTTTCATATGCATGCAGTGGCAGAATTGCTCTGGACTAAGAAGCAGATAGGTCATTTCACTTGATGTTGCACATCTAGCCTCAGGCAGGCTTGCAGGCTCACTCTATAAGCCTGGGAAGTTATCTGTGGAATGGAAATCAGTTTTGGCTGTTGTGATTCAGTTTCTAGACATGAGTATCTTTCTTTTGCTTCCTACAGCTTGTTCAGATGTTGTATAAATACAGAAAATCTGTATTTATGGACCATAGTCAACTCCAGGGGATGACTAGTGATCACTGATATCAGATACCTACCTTCAAATGCTTCAGCAGATTCTGGAAATGTTTGCCTACCACCTCTGTCATTAGAAGGAGTTTGAAAGTCTAATAGAGCAATTTTTATAGAGCTAGCTTGTGTGAGATGAATTCTACACTCATCGATGCCTGAAAACTGGATTGAGGAGCCTAAAATGGCAGTGGTTGTTCATGTCCTGAATGACTTACTTAAAACCACAGAAGAAATTCATGGAAGAGAAGTTTGCAGTAGAAAGCAGACATTGTTAGAATTAACCTAGAGACTTAATCTGATTGCCATTTTGCTAAAGTATAACAGTAAATGGATTTTAGAATAGCTCACACATTTGCCTGGAGATGCCACCACTCTTAAAAATGTAATTCCTTTAAGCATTGGTATGAGTCTACTAATTCAATATTAATTCTTAATTCATTTATTGTGTAGATTCAAATTAACATCTATCTATTAAAAATCTAGAAAAAGTAAACCTATATTTTTTTTAAGTTTTGTATTTAATGTACTTTCCATTTCCTCATGTCATTTCTACCCAATCATAGTCACATTGCACTGATATCCTTAACAGTGCTTGGCAAAATCTGAAGACAGAGTAAGAAAGAACTAAGCTGTCATAGCTAAGAGGCCAATCAAAGGCTTGTAAAAGGGAAGATTAAAAAAACCTGATGTATTGATTTGATTTGTTTTTTTCACTATTTGTATTGTTTTTTCATGTCTTTGATTGGATTTTTCCTGAAACTCAATCCTGAGGTCTTTGGGGGAGAGAAGCTGCAAAATAAACAAAGACTTAGCATTGTAGTGTTACTGACCAACTAGTTGTAGAAGTTTGCAGAAGATAAAGATTCCATAAGTTCTTTAAGCCTTTGAGTAGACAATGGGCTTCACTAGTCATTTTATTTCCCAGCTAAGAATTTCAGCACTAGTATTGTAAGGCATCTGAACCTTGCTCAATATAGCTTTGCATTCAAACCATGATTTGACTGCTTTATGCTTACTGTTTCCAGACACAATTTTTTCTGTATCTGTAAAACCTTTAAACAGTGGCAAAAAATCTGGCCCTGCTACACAGATCCTTTTAAAAAAAGTGCGTCTGCTATTTTCTAGCTTTCTTACAGCATTTCAACAGAAGCCTTACAGCATGCACTCAAAGGAGCGTTTCCTGATTTTTGCACTCTCAGTTTATGTGGTGTCTGAAATCAATTAACTGATAAATGTGCCACACTATCAAAAATTTTAATGGGATCCCTCTTGCACATTTGAGTGTTGTAATAATTCTGTTACAGAATGTTTGGGCATCACAAACTTATTAAACAAGGGACAATTTTATTTTGGCTGGTACAGTAGCTTGTGCCTGAGGACCACCCCTAGAGAGGCCCCAAGTGGCTTTACACTCCAGTGGGCTCATTGTAAAAGTAACATAATAGCATGAAACATGGGGTTGCAGGCAGGGGTGGGGGTTGGGGGAGGAAGCGGTACACAACTCTAGCTGTAAGTTTGGCAATAATGAACAATTCAAACAGCATGACACAAAATCAGAATGCAACCTGGCTTTTCCTGAATATGAAAATACATAAAGCAAGCAAACAAGCAGAAAGAGTAAGGAAGGAAAGAAAATGTTTTGACTGAAACATAATTACCTTCTACTTCTGTAGATCACATCACCAGGTTTTCTCTGATTTGCTCTTTCCTGTAGATTTTTAATCTCAGCAGGTGGCTAAGTTTATTTGAAAAAAAAAAAAAAAACAAACCAAAAACAAAAACACAACAAAAACAAACCAAACAAAACCCCCCAAACCAAACAAAAACAAACACACACAAAAAAGCACACACACAAAAGAACCGTATCCATGTGTTAACCCAGCTGTACCCCAGTAGTTTCAGAGATATAAAGCCCTCCTCCTCCTTCAGTGCCTATGCCATACGCTCTCCACCTACTCTCTCTTCTTTTGATCATCCTTGAAACACTGCAGGCACAATATGGTACAGAGCTTTCTGGCACCCCCATATTGACCTATGCATTCATCTGTTCCGCACCATTTCTACCTTCATGCATACACTTTGCTCCTTAGACCTCAGTACCCAAAATGTTTTTTTATTTGTTGTCTAAGACTGAGAGAATGTCTCTGAATCCAGTTTCTGTAGATATGATAGCTGTAAATGCCCTTGCTTTTCATACATTTCATAACACTAAAATTGAATGAAATGTGAGCTTTGAATGATGGAGTCATTGTGAGGCTCTTCGTCAGCTGCACTAGTTTTCATTCTCATCAGTTTGGCAATCTTTAGACTTTTCCTTTGATTTATTAGCCTTGCCGTTTTCTTAGCTATATTTTTTGAATGAAATCAGGACTTTTCTATTCCAGCAGGATATAGTTGCTGCTCTGATTTACTTCTTGAATTATTTTTTTGACTTCTCATCTGACTGGTGAAACGACTTCTCATTCTTCACCTGTCTCAAGTTCTTATTACACATAAATAAGGTTACACAAGAAGTCAGTGGTTGTATACGATATTTTGGAATCATTCCTTATGTTCCACATAGGTGTTGTCATGAGACTATGATCCCTCTTATGCAGATCACTTATTTGGTTATCAATGGATTTCACTTTTTTTCTATTTGGCATCATGCTGCTTGAGTGATAGGTGTTGATTTTTGGTGGACACATTTGAATTGTTGTGGGTGTGCTTTAGACTAGTTTTGTTTTTTTAATCTGAAACGTAGTCACAACCTGCTACTGAACTACATAACAAAATTATGTGTTCACTGTGGACAGGTATAAGGTTAGCACTTGAAATCCAGTCAAAGAACGTGCAGTAAAGTGAAAATTATTTTTCTAGATGTTTTGGAAAGCGCGGCTGACTTGCTAGTTGAAAGGTGTCTGCTTATAATTTCTGAACTTGTACCATGTAGCAGCACAGTTGTGATGCCATCCAGTAGAGGACAGATGGCATATAGCCATGTTTTCTTTGTGATATCATAATACACGATATATACGACCAGAGGCAAAATATCAGTGGTTTTCCTTACTTAAGGAAAAAGGGAGAGATGAGGGAAATTACATTATTACAGAGTTCTCAGGCAAACCACTAATTATTTCTAAGGTATTACAGGTGATATCACTGTTGAATATGTAATGTCTTCCCAGAACTTTTTAATAATAGTGTTCAAAAAAATTCAATATTGATTCTAGAAGCAAAAAGAAGTAATGTAAAGGAAGACAAATATCTACACTTTTGGGTAGGAAATTTGCTCTAAGAATTGTTTAAAGTGAGTCTCTGGGAAGAATGAAGCAGTTAAAAGATACTTTAGGAACATTTAATGGAAGAATTCCATTCTTTAATGGCATCTTTAAGTCTTAATGACGCCTAGCTTAAAATTTTAAATGTTAGGCTTCTCAGGAATAGCTGTAGAAGACCACAATAAACTGCAGTACCAAGTAATCTTTTTTTTCCAAAATGCTCTTCTTCTTTNTTTTTTTTTTTTTTTTTTTTTTTTGTGTCTATAATTAAACAATTCTACATTACAGATGTAGTACATATTGAGGAAAAACTCCGAAAGGTATCATTTTCCACAAAGGACAGACAGGGCTTAGGATACAAGAAGAAATAGATAAACATCCCCATCCAGCACAAACCTCTTCAATTCAAAAGATTCAATATATCACAAAAAGCAAAACACAATACCATACAGTCTGTTATTAATGCAGCATCCTAACTTTGAAATCTTACAGGGCGGTGTATTATGGGGGACAGGAGAGGGTTGAGTGCAGTACAGATTTTGTTCAGCTAAGAAGAGACTTTTGCCTATCATAGGAAGAATTTGTTTTCATACTGGAGAGCTTGAACAAATCTGCCAAGCTTCAGGGAAGGTTATGCTTCACAAGTAGACTGTTCCCAGTGCTGTCATTTTTCCTATTTATATTTATCTTCTTTAAATGTAACAGTCATTCTGAAGCTTTTCTTATATCCAATAGAAATCAAGGGTGTTTCCACAGCATCATACTTCAAAACTTCTTTTGATTCCTGTGATTCTGTTTCTTTTGGACTTAATTGGAGAAGGTCATTAACATCTTAAAGTGGTTTGAGTTCCAAATACTATTAATGAGGTTTTCTTTTTCCCCTTGCAAATATAAATTTGTTTTTACAGTGGGCTGCTCTGTGTACAGTTGTTTTTTATTAGACTCTTTATCATACAGACTACTGACGTAGTGGTCAAAGTGCATAGTCATGGTTTCCCAGCTTAAAGAGCAGACAGTATAAGTGGGAATATATATGCCTGCCTTGAGTAGGGGAATCCAAAATACAGATAAACTGAAAAGCAGAGATTTTGTCAGTTTTGTCTGGCAGATCCTGTTGCAGTAGTTTAAAACACGGCCCTTCCAGGGCAACCACCGTTGAAATGGATGCTTCCTGCCTTGGCTACTTTGATTACAGATGTGACAGCCTACAGCAGAAGCAGCACAGTGATGGCTGGAGCTGGTCATGTTAAGACTCAATGGATTATGATTACCAGAGTCTATGGAGCCATTTCTTAAGAAGGCAGCATCTTTTTATCCATCTTTGGCAGCGAACTTGAGTATGACATTTACTCTGTCTCAATTAATTGCATTCATACATCTTCTCCAAGAAGGAAATGTATTTTCTTACTGCTCACCTCTGCAAGTTGAGAGCATTAGCCTAGTGCATATTGTAAATCCTTTCCACAGACTCTAATGAGTTATCTCTGTGTAACTCTTTCTGTTTTTAATAAGCAGCAACAGAATTTGGGAAATTTAAATATTATGCAAACTTTTCCTTGATGTATTGCTATCATTTTCATCCTTTCTTACTGGATATGCCTGTTGTCAAAATGTTGTTGCATATTTGCTAAGTTTTTGCTAAATTCTGCCACCTCTATTAACAGTGTTCTGTCTATACCAAGTCTTATAAATATCAATAAAAATTCTTGCATGTAACTCAACATGACACAATCAGAATCTGGCCTGTAATTTTTTTCCCCTTCTCTGTGGTATAACTATCTCCTCTCGCTGGCACCTCAGGGGCAGAGCCATTTCACAGTCACTGTTTCAAGCAGTTTACTTTTGAAGTCCTGTTTTTAGTTTCCCTGTAATTTAGATTTTGATGTTTGCTTTGGCTTGAAAATCACCAAGTGAATTTCAAATGTAAACTGCTATACGACAATTAGCCTAGAAACAGAGGTTATCTGCATTTGCATGGTAATGAACAGTTCTCTTCCAAGACACGTCAAAACAATCATAAGAGACTAATGAGATTTTGTGTGAACCAAGTGCTGGATATTCTCTTTTATTTTAAAATAATCCTAGTGGTAGTGGATTACTATTTGATTTGAAAAAATATTATTGGAAATCTGATAGCAGAAACATATTGCAGAAAATGATCTGAAGTCAACATGAGAAGCATCAAAGAAATAATCTGTGTGAAGGAATATTAAATAATATTCTTATGACAAGACACTGGACAGTCAGTTACTTAACTGAGATTGAGATAAACAGTGTTCCATAGGAGGTGCATTGCCCTAGCAGGACACCACAATGCAAGATCCCACTGACTTTGTATTCAAAGACTCCAGGTTTTCCACAACCTCAGGCAAAAATGTCTTGGTCTTTTCGCCAGACTTCTCACAAGAAGTGGTGACAATTTCTCTCTGGATTCTGAAAGTATTTGAAGAAGACTATCCCCAGAGAAGAGAAAAAGATGCAAAGCTTTTACCATCTTATGACGTACCTTTACTCTAATTGAATTATAAAACAAAATCTGAGGTTGCCTCAGTGGTGCCTTAGTAGTCTTAGAAGCAAGACAAAGTTTTGTTGATGGGTGCTTATGGTAATCGTAGAATCATAGAATG
>VZZY01020700.1:3556-111616 GCA_013400335.1 Eurystomus gularis
AATAATAAAATGGGATATATACAAATATATACCAAACCAGTATCAAACCCAGCCTCCCCCCGATGGCAATTAAGTCACCATCACCTACTGAGGCTGTAGCAGGCACTGGCAAAGTCCCAGACTGGGCTCAACAGCACACAGGAACCGGGTTCAGGAGCTGGGTTCAGAAACACACAAATCGGGATCAAAGGCACAAGAAGGTCTAAGAAGGCCCCTAAGGGAAGCGAAGGCCAGCGGAAGGATCCCAAAGGCAGATGGGAAGGGAAGGCCAGCGAAGGGCCAATGGGAAGGGTTGAGAGCCTTGTGATCCTTCAGCTTTATACTGAATATGACATATAGGGGATGGAATACCTCGCTGATTGGTTTAGGGTCACCTGTTCTGGTCGCTTCTCCCTGGAGGTGTGGCCTTTCACTTTCTGCACCCCCTGAGGTGGTACGCAAGAGTTAGCAGTGACCTTGGTCTGCATACTAGTCCTTGGTAGTAACTCTAAACATCAAGCCTTATCACTGCTAGAAGCAGGCACTGTGAAAACATGCTGTTAATTTCAGAAAGTGCAATTATGTGGCAGAGACTCAGATGAAAAGTAAAATCACTGAACAGAATTGGTTTGGTTCTAACTCAAATCAGGACAAGTTCAAACATGACAGAAAAAAATTCCAAAATACTCATTGCAACAGGCAGAAGTACCTATCAAGAATTTCTTGGCTGTATAGAGCAAAGGAAGATGAGTCATCTACCTGAACAGCATGTTCATGCTATTGCTCCTGATGCTGCCTGCTCTGCATTTCACAACAGCTGCTACAGAACATCAAATTCCTTTGTGCTTGATGCCACCTCATACTGTGTGACAGAAGGTTCACACTGGATCTTCATAGTCCAAACTGAGCAAAATCAATTTCAATTCCCAAACAGCCAGAATTACTAGAGCACAAAGCGATTAATTTCTACCTGGTGCTCTGTGACATGGCTGGAGCCTCAAAGGGACACTGGGGACAGAAATTAGACCTATGTTTGCAATATGACAGTATCCTCCTGTGCTGTTCACCCATTTCCTCCTGGCAACCGTTCAACTAAAGTTAAACTGAATTAAAGGCAGTGGAATTTGAAGATGTATTTGCTATGTGTACTTAACTGAGCTAGAACAGCTGCTACAGTGGGGTGCTAGAGGAGAGCAGAGATACCCTAGGTGAAGAAGAGGTGTTTGCATTATTACCTATATGAAGATTTTAAAGGTGAAGTGCTTTATTATCCCTTTAACTGCTTACAACTGGCAGATCTTGTTACAGCTTTTGCCTTTTTTTGAAACTGTAAAAATATCCTTCAACAGCTGGGTTTCTGTACAGGGTAAGGTTGAGCATATTGGCATAAGAGGTTTTGGCCACTTTGGTAAAGCCAGTCATAACTTCACTAGCGGAAAAGGTCAAATCTGTAAATGCTGATTCACTGAGGCTGAAATGATGTATAGTGATATTTTCAGTTTGACAAAGGTTTTTTTTAAATATATTCAGTTCTGAGGGTAACATGTCTTCTGTCTTTTGGCATTGTTTTTCTTGTTTAGCTGTTCTTCTTTTTCCCGGCTTTTTTTTCCCCCCTCTTAGTGTCTGCTTGGAGAACTGCATAAGAGCCCTGAAGTGGATAGCTTTGCTACCACTAGATCTCCCTTGAAATGCTAGGATGGCTGCTGTCAGTATATTTTTTTGTTCTGGGAACGTTACGTGCTAGGTGTCAGCCCCTTTAGCCTGTTGTAGTTGTTCAGACAGATTTTTCCAGGTAGATCTGTAAAGCATCTGCTTTGAAACTATCTTGCTTTTAAAAGTCCCAATTCCTCCTTTCTGTATGCATCTTTGTCTGAAAGGCCAGGATTGCAATTCCAGGGTGAATGCTTCCAGTGGCATAACAATGGTTTTCATTTTATACCTGAAATGTGCACTACCTGATATTCATGAGGTGGTGACAGGGCAAAGGGACTGGTTCGCAGGCTATTTTCTGTTCAGTTTTCTCTGTCTCTTTGCATTTCTTAAAATTTCAGTTTCTTTTTAGTATCAGAAATTCTTTATTAAGAGGGTGGTGAGACACTGGAACAAGCTGCCTGGAGAAGTTATGGGTGCCTCATCCTTGGAGGTGTTTGAGGTCAGGTGGGACTGGTCAGCAAGCAACCTGGTTTAGTGAAACATATCCCTGCCCATGGTAGAGTGTTTGGACTGGGTGGCCTTTAAAGGTGATTTCCAACCCAAAACATTCTGTGATGTTATATTTCTTTAGCTCACTTTATACATTTCCTTATATAGACAACTTCATTAAATACATATTTTACTGTATGGTAAACTGTTTTGAGGAACATTTATACCCTTTCCAAGTGTCTGGAGGTAATCATGTTTATATTCTATTATTGTGGTACATCTGTATAAAAATGTTCTGTTAACTTTTCTCCTAGGTATGATACTTTATCAAAAAGAACTTACAGTTTTTCTATATTAGGTTTTTGTCTTATGACATTTTCATTTTTCGGGTTTGTCTGGAGTCTCTGGCCGTGGTTATCTTCCCCATTCATTATTTTTTAATAACATATTATTGTTCAATTAAAGAAAAAGAAAGTTGTATGTTTCTAGTGAAATATTTAACAGCAAAACAATGCAGTCAAATACTGAGAAAAATACAGTTTTCCAAGAACTGTTGTGAATATATAGACGTCTTGTTTGTTTTCTGATGGCTGAACATGAGCCAGCAGTGTGCCCAGCTGGCCAAGAAGGCCAATGGCATCCTGGCCTGTATCAGAAATAGTGTGACCAAGAGTAGGGAGGTGATTGAGCCCCTGTACTTGGCACTCATGAGACTGCACCTTGAGTACTGTGTCCAGTTTTGGGCACCACAGTACAAGAAGGATATTGATGTGCTGGAACGGGTGCACGGAAGGGCAATGAAGCTGGTGAGGGGGTCTGGAGAATGTGTCGTACGAGGAGCACCTGAGGGAACTGGGATTGTTTAGTCTGGAGAAGAGGAGGCTGAGAGGAGTCCTCATTGCTCTCTACAACTACCTAAAAGGAGGTTGTAGTAAGGCTGGTGCTGGTCTCTTCTCCCAGGTAACTAATGATAGAAGAAGAGGTAATGGCCTTGAGTTGTGCCAGGGGAGGTTTAGATTGGATATCAGGAAGAAGATCTTTACTGAAAGAGTGATTAGCTGTTGGAACACGCTTCCCAGGGAGGTGGTGGAGTCACCATCCCTGGAGGTGTTCAAAAAATGGGTAGATGTGGTGCTTTGAGACAGGGCCTAGGGATTAGGAAGAGGTTAGATGAAGGTTGGACTACGTAATCCTAGAGGTCTTTTCAAACCATAACAATTCTATGATTCTTTTTGTCCTCGCCTCTGCCCCAAACATGCTCCAGCTATTTTGATACAGAAGACTATCAGCTAATATGTCTTCCATTTTTAAATTGTGGGAAATAACTTTATTTTAGAGATTCATTTAATTATGTCCATAAATGATATCTTTTTGTGTAGTATCCAAGGCCTTACTTGCTTTATTCCTCTGTCTGCCTTGTGATTCTCAGAAGAAGGTGCATATGTAGATCTCTGCTTAGATTTCCTTATATTCATACATTATAGGATGTACTCAATAAGCTGTTTTGGGGATGAGTCTGAGAAAGTTTTAAGAAAGCCTGGAGACATGCCTCCTCATGCACCCAAGCCAGAACAGGAGGTGGAAAGGGGAAAGGAGGTGGCTGCTGAGCAGTAAATGAGTGATGTATCTCTGTAGGTCTGCAAGTGGCAATGACAACACAGAGCTTCTCAGAGGCAATTTTCACCAGGCAGCTCTGTTGGTTTAGACCAAGCTACCTGTGGCATGTTTCCCATGTTTTCTTCTTGCAGAAATTGAAACTTAGAAATTTGGAAATTCTGCCTTGGACATATGCTTTTGTCTTAGGGAGGCAGTGGTTTAGACCCTGGGAGCTCCAGGGCCTCCACTGCTCAACAGCCCTGGTGCTCATGGCTCTGACTGGTTCAGTCCCATCTTGGTCTGAGAAAACTTAACTAAAGTAATTTTCTTATTGTCCCACATTTCCAGTTTCTATTCCTTTTTTTTCCTATGGAAATTTGAGATCTTAGTCTTCATCCTTTACCCATGCATAAAAGGCAATTTTTCATGTCAGAAAATTCGGAATTGACCCACATTATTATCCCCTTTCCTCTTGGTTGCTAACAGTTAGCAGCTAATTAGAAGTGCTCAGAAGCATCTGCAGAAACAAATTAACCTCCTCTGCCAAGCATACCTATCTCTCGAAGATGCAATTTAAAAAGAGATTAATACCTCTATGTATATTTCCTACTACCTATAAAGTATTGTCAAAACAATGATATTCTGAGTTTTCAGGGTTTGTAGAAAGGAGTCTGCAAAACAGAAACTCAGACATTATTCAACTGATTAGTAAAAGTTCACTGGCATTTATGGCCAAGAAACCTTGGGAAGATAAGAGGGTGCAAAGACAAACAAACCTCTAATAAAAGTAAACAAGGTCAGGCGCCCTGCCATAAAAAAGTTAAACAATGTATTGTTATGGCGACAGACTCCTTGGAACGTGTTTTTTAGTTTGATATTTATGTACTGATGAGGTAATGTATTGTAACCCATTAGATGTAGCCGTATAAGCAAAATATGTTTAAATAACAAATCTGTTTAAAACACGCAGTCCATATAAGCATATATAAGGGAATGATTGTGTACAATAAAATGACATTTGCTTGCATCAAGCTTTGTCCCGTCTCTCAATCGTGGCAGGGGTTCAGTAAAAAAGCTAAGAATTTAAGAGCAGGACATTTGTTCTTAAAGCAGTAAGCGCTTTTCCTTGTATTTCCTTCAGCTCACATTTTAATCTTTCCCAACAAGCTTTGATAACCTCCATTCAAACCAGTTACTTCCATCTCTGACATGGGGGGAAGCGACTTGTAGGTGTGTGGGAAAAGAACAGAAGATTAGCAAGGAGGATTGTAAACACACTCAAGTGACTTGCAGCTGGGCTGTCGAAAAACACATCTATGACACTAATTGTTGCTTAGCTTTGTGTGCTTGACAGGTAGAATATCTGTGTTTAAATAACACAGGTCTGTGAAGGACGTGGAGGCACCTTGTCAAACATACTTGAGATTCATGCCCTGTTGCAGGAAAGCAAAGTGGAAAACTACGCCTGCAAGAATGCCTGATATATAGGAGAAAGCAGCACATTCAAAAGGTTTTTGCTCTCTAGCAAGGCCCGAGCTCTGTGGTACCTGTGTCCCCGCTTGCGTGCCTCAGCCTGGGTGCTGCTGCAGAGATCCCCTGGTTTGCAAGGTAACAAGAATAAATTTACTTTTTGCACTTCAGCCATGGTTTTGTGGTTGTTCCTGCATCCTGCCTGTGCCAGCTCACACAGGGCATCTTTCCACCTCCGTTGTGTCTTAGCAGCTCTCCCACATATAGTTGCCGAATACAATTTGGCCAGTTTTTGGATATTCTGCTTTGTGGGAGACATTGTTATTTTAAAATGTTTTCCATACTCAGAACAGGTAGTTCTGAACCCTTTAATTCACTTTTTCTTTCTTCTTTGATGTTGTTTTAAAGCAGATGAGCTCCTCAGGTTCATAGTAGCTGCTTCACAAAAATAAGTTTTTACCAATATCACTTACCAGCTCTTAGCACTTGCATGGGCTGCCAAGGCTTCCCTGGGGTTATGAACCCTCAACCTTTAAATATCATATGGCTTGCTACCTTGACTACTTAGACTGTCAAAGGAGTTGTGTTCAAAACCTGCAGAAATCAGGAGCTGGTCATTTAAGGAACATGATTTGGAGAGTGCAATTTATCACTGTCTGCTTTTGCATTTGAATTTATTGAAAGACAACATGAAGTATAACCACAAAGTTATACAAATGACTTTTCTAACCAATGGTATTGTGGGCTGAGTAATAGTAGAGGGACTTACATATAGAAAGAAAAGAATATAATATTGTTACTTCAGTCTCTATAATGAGTGACTCAGCCTTACTTTACACTTTTTCGTAGAGTATAGTAATGTATAGATGGAAAGAGTTTGATTTTATCTTTGACTAATCTCAATTTTTTCTATGTTCTGATGTACCTAAGAGAATAATCTGCAGTTATATTCTACAGAACTATAAAGGAAGGAAATATTCAAAATGTAATGCAATTACAACTGAAAAACAATGAGGCAAACTGTTTATTAAGGACAAGTTAATTGTCTTAGGGCATTTTCCATCATCGCATCAAGATTTAGATTGAGTTGTCAATAACAGCATCTAGCCTAGAAGAGTTACCCTTTTTGTTTTTTCTCCTCTGCTGAAAGGTATTGGCTCACTGAAGTTATACAGATGACCTGTGAAAAGGTCTTCAAACTGAAAAATGGAACAAAAAGTACTGCTGGGTGCTCAACTTTTATAATTTTTTTTTCCAAAGGAAAAAACCAGATACCTGTCAGGGCTTGTTGAATGAAAAGTAAATTAGCTGTTACCACTGTCTCAGTGACTTATTACTTTATGAGTTGATATACATATTTTTAGTTTATGAATGTGCTTTCTCTTAAGGAATATGCAGAGTATTACATCTGCTTTATTGTTTTTTGCCCACTGCTGCTGTGATTTTTTTTTTTTTTTTGTGGAATCTTTAATGTTTTTTTTGTTATTTTGTTTCCCATTTTATGAGATATACTTTCTTATGAGAGGTTTGACAGGAGCTGAAATTCATGTTTCCATAAACGTATCACTAGAAAAAGAATGAAAGCATTTTGTTAGAGAAGTGGATAAAAAATATTTTGTGTACGTTTTTATGTTTATGTCTTGTAATTTATGCAAGAATAGTTAGAAAAGCTTTCAGCTATTAGTTATAACGAGGAGCTGTACATATAATCACTTCTTAAGGCTCCTTAAGGAAAATAAACCTTAGTAAATCTAATCAGAAGTGAAAGATAGGCTACATATAAATAGTTGTCAATTACCATCCAGACATGGTTGTCTCGAGCAGCAGCTTCATTCAGAAAATTTGATTCACTGAATTGCAAGGTTTGTTTCTTACTGATGAACTGCACTCCTCACCATTGTAGTCTGGTTTTACAGCAGATGATAGGAAGGATGAGAAAGTTCGAAGGTGGTCACTGACATGGTCTAGCATCTTTGATCTGCCACAGGTATTATTCAGGAGGCAAGACTATAGCACTAGCAATTGCTGTTGAACTCAAGCAATATTTAAGTTAATAGAACTTTTTCTGATCTGTGTGCATTATTTAACTCCCCAGTAACACGTGTATGTATCACATTTGAACACATGCACATGATTATTTTCATGATAGTCTGCACATGGGAAGATGAGTCTAAAAGCACAGATTTGTATAGATATGCATGCAGGGCAAAAGTGCATCTAAGAATTGGGAATTGTGTTGAATTTTCTTTTTTTCAATTTCATATCCCTAGTTTCTGATATCTCTTTTTGATGAATAACTGTCTCCAAGTGACAATTGATATCTGCTTTATAAGGAAGGATAAGTGCAACTGTAGGAGTGTATTTCTTTGTGATTTTATGTATGCTGGTTTTGACAGCCTTTTCAAAACTGTATTTGCAGGAAGTTCTTGAAAAAGCTGCCTCCCTTCAAGCATCCTTGCCTGAGGTGCTTCCAAGCATCCTTAGAATCATTCAGAACGCTGTCATCTCTTCTCCAGTCTGGCACAAAACTTAGCAGGGAAATGTGTATCTAAAGGTGCTCCCACCATAATCTCTCCTTTGTATCCTGTACAGAATAATAGGATATAAATCGATTTGGTTCATTAAATGTAGGCTGCAGACTGTTTTTATACCCTAGTTGTCTACCAGCCATAGTGGGAATATAATTAGCAGAGACACAAATTATGATTGTTGATTGTTTTGGCAGTAAAATATTACTCATTATGCTCATTTATTGTAATTACTATTACTAACCATATTGATTCCCAGTATGCTTAAGAAACAACAGCAGCAGTCAATATTGTATGAGGTGCCATAGAAAAAGTCATTGCAGAGACTCTGAACATTGCTACAAACACACTGCTGTTAAACAAGCCCACAGTTGTTTATAACACAAATGACACTGTGGCTCATCTTCCTTAGAAGCAGGATTAGCAATACTGTTTATGTGCAATTTTTCTGGAGAAGCTGTTGCTGTTTGTCATTAATATTTCTCCTGTACCTTCACTTATAGTATGACAGGAGTGTCAGCAATTTTGGTAATTTTCCCTGATGAGCTAGGTTTACCAGCCAAGTTTTTGTTCACCTTTCCTTCACTTTCATGTGAGAGGTTGAAAGTTCCAAGAAATATTTTAAAAACACATATCAAAAAATATGTTTTTGGCTGATTTTAATCAAACTGCCTTATGAACGTGTTGCAAGATTAAGCAAAATGATTAACCATATGACACCCAGATGAAAACCATGCAGAATGTTAGCAGGAATTGCCTGTCTATGGACATAGTTTTTTAATTATTTAGAAGGTTCTACTCTTGGTTTCCCTGCATATCCCATGTACTTAAAACAGAAACAGCATAACAATCTCTCATCTCTCACCTTGCAAAAGAAATAGCTGAAATAGTTTATAGAAAGCCATTCTGTTTGATTTGATTTTTCATTTCATTTGTTTCGGGAAGTGGATATTTTCTGGCTGAGCATATATACGCAGAACTGATTAAGAAACAGTTATTGCATTAACTTTGTTCTTTGTTTCTTTTTTTTTCTAATTGTAGATCCCATTGAGTAGAGGAAAATTTCGGAAGAAATTGCTTTATTTCCTCCCAGGTTAGTTTGATTTTCTAGCACTACTTTGAAAGGTCACACACACACATTTTGAAACTCAATATAGACACTGTGAAGCAAACTCTGAATTAAGCAAGGTCCTTGTTCAGAGAAAAGCTAGAGGATAGCATACTTCTGATGACCTCTAATGGCACACATATACTGAATTTCCTGTTTCTTCAGATTTTCTGAAAGGTGTGACTCCTATATAAAAGGAACTGCTATAGAGGTACCACCTTTCCTTTCAGCAGTGGAGAGGATATCCTCATTACTGATGTGAAGGACAATGAGACAGGTATGAAGATGCTTTAGATGTTCATTTACTAACTCCCATTAGAGAACCAAGCTCCTCAACAATGAGAGAACGTGGTCCTCAGCCTGTTTCAGTTACTCTGAATACATTTACACACATTTACTCCAGTTCCATTATATGAATATGCATGCACCTAACAGGAAATAGGTGACTTTTAGAGATGAATAAATGTTAATGAAGATTAAGTGCTTCTTATTGAGCATTTGCTTCTGGTTATTGATGTATATACATGATCTTAGTCTATGAAAGCATTCATTCAAAAGTGATAATGAATTTTATTATTATATGCATATGTAAAACTAAAGAACTGTTAATTGTGGTAAGCTGAAGGTAGGAATTGGTCCCGCTCATGTAAAAACATTTTCTTAAAATTGTACCTTATATGAGTATCTGCAAGAAGACCCACAATAGAAGTCAGGCTGCAATGAGAAAAGAAGTTATAGATTAGTCCTATTTACAGATTATCCTTTCTTTTCCTCTGGAAGCTAGATGTATTCTATGTATACAGTTACAGAGTCTGTAAACTACAGAGAGATTTAGGGAGTTGTGTTTTATCACCAGGTTACTCAATTTCTAATGCAGTAACTCTGGTTTTCTAATTATTTTTTTTTTTATAGATAGGGTTAATAAAGTAAGTGTAGCAATTGACTTTTAGATAGCCTCAAGTCCATCTGCCTTTAATTATGTCTGGAAATTTGCTTTCAATTCCTACTCTGAAAGAAACCATGGAGTACTTAGATGAAGTGCTTCCAGGACTAGAAATTATATTTGTATAAAAGAGTTGCTGACACGGCCTGAAGTATATTATGACTTAATAATATGCGTTTCTTAGGAAGATAATAATCTTCCAATCTGTCTAGAAGAGAAAATAAAATATTGTAGAATCAGTTGCTATATATATAAAAATATAATCTGTTCTCTGAACCTCTTGTTCATTGTTATATATGTTTTCCCGATCTATAGTTGAAAATTTGTAATAACAGTGTAGTGCAAATGGAGATAAAGTATTTATCAGCATTATAGATCCTAGTTGTGGCAAGGCAGCAGACTCTCGCAAATGTACTGTCTAGCCATGCAACAATGACAGCAAAATACTTAGAGACATGTTACAAAGAATTATAGAATCACAGAATTGTTTAGGTTAGAAAAGACCCTTAAGATATTCGAGTCCAACCATTAACCCAGCACTGCCAGGTCACCACTAAAGCGTATCCCTCAGCACCACATCTACACGCCTTTTAAATAACTCCAGGGAGGGTCACTTAACCACTTCACTGGGCAGCCTGTTCCAATGTTTACCATTGCAGTGAAGATATTTTTCCTAATGTCCAATCTAAACCGTTGTGCAGCTTGAGGCCATTTGAGGACTTGTTACTTGGGAGAACAGATTGTTCCCCACCTCGCTACAACCTCCTTTCATGTAGTTGTAGAGAGTGGTAAGCTCTCCTCTCAGCCTCCTTTCCTCCAGACTAAACAACCCCAGTTCCTTCAGCCACTTCTCACAAGACTTGTTCTCTGGTAATCTGGTTTGATTAAAAATCTTGATGCTAATTTTTTTTCTGACAGAGTTTTGACTGTCAGCCCTGAAGCATCTTTTAGGATGCGCTCTAGGACTGAATACTCATGGTGTTTTCAATTCTGAGCAAGGTAACAGTGATGAGGTCAGTATCTGTGGCTTGCAGTTCCTATGAATTCAAGGAGAATAATGTTGAAGTAAAAAAGTCTGAAAATAAGTCTTATATTGTCTTTTTTTGTTTGTTTTTTAAACACTGTAGATCATTTCATGGACATGGAGCATTTGTTTCTTGGTCAAAGTGATTTTCTCTTGATTCAGAAGTAAAGATTATGTCTACCTAAAGATATGTGTCCAGCAAAGCATTTTGTGAATTAATGTCAGCATTGCAATACATTGTTTTGACTGAAAAGAGATTAAATCCCTCCCCGACATCCAATTTTTATTTTAAAAAAATTTAAATCAAAATGCTCCAACGCATAATTTGAATGCTTTTTTTCTGAAATGTTATTTAAAATAAAGATTTTGCCCAAATTGGAAATGAACAGAATTTTTCTTTTTAGGTCAAGTAAGTCATTTTATGATGACCTAGAAAGTTTACCAAAATGTCACTTCAGTGACATTCTTTTTTTTAAATAGTCTTCTAAAGGACTTAAACAATCATTTTAGATTTTTTTTTTTTCTTCCCCAGGAATCTGCCAAACCCTGGAATCTTGTTATTTCTCTAGTTCTGGTTTTGACTGATGAATTTTTTTTTCATTAAATCTCTTTTTCATCAAGTTTATATTTGGTCTCTTTTTTGACCATTTTACAACAATTTTCCATCTGGAAATCTACATCCAGACTAAATTTCTGCAAACTACATAGGCACATTGTCACCTGAAATGCATCTAATTCAGCTGATAATCTTCTCTATGAGGGACTGGTTTGAAGGTCCATTTTTAAAAGAAGTTAGACTAAGGTATACTTGAGAGTTAAACTTGTAAATATGTGATAATTGTCCTGGTGGTTAATGGAGAATAATAGAACCTTTGGCCTAAGACAAGGAAAATGAGATCCTTCATGAGAAAGCTAAAGTCGGATATTATGATGCTTATTAAAGGACAATACATGTTAAAAATTGTCTATAGGTTGGAATAGCAAACATTGTGTCTCATTATTGCGTTGGTTTCGGATATATACCAAAGATAACTTTATAAGAAAAATTCTTTCTAGCTCCTAAGCTGCTGTTAATTCTTTCTTTCATTTGAAAATTCACTTGCAATTACTATTCAGGGGTTATGCAAGAGGGTTGTAATATTTTTTGTCTGTCACAGAAGCATCTCTTAGTATAAGGTTATTGAACATTTTCTAGATACTTTTTCTAGAGAGTCACTACTATGAGTCACCTTTAAAGGGAACTATATATTAAAATGTGACTCCTGATTTCTGTATCTGAATCTGTGAACATCATTTGTGCTTCCAGCAGTTAGTACATCTTGGCAACACCTTCTGTTTTTGTCAGAAATTCTATCTAGGAAAACTTCATCCATTTGCCTAGGATTTCCTGAAGTCTTAAATGGGCGATGATTTTGCTGCTGGACATCTGGAAATCTTGGACAAATAGCCACTCAATATGTGCAGATCAGTTTTAGAAACAGAAAAACAGATTGATGCATCTATGATGTAGTCTGTATATGTTAAGTCAGCTGATGTAAGTACAGAGACATAAAAAACACTGAATTTACTGCGTAGGAGCAGTGAGTCATTGGACTGAATCTGCAGAGCTTTGAATCAAAAAGCAAACAAGCATGCACATTTTCACGCATGCAGTAAAAGAAACAAAATGCAAAGGGTAATAGTGTATGAATATTTAAGATTTACTATCTTTTATTTCTTTTCTAGTATCTTTTGATTTCATACACAAAGTGCAGAGGTGCACAAGGTCGTACACAAATTTGTTGAGGTGTGGAGGTTTTTTCCCTAATAAGGATAGGTAGTACTTCAATTTGAAAAGGTGCAGAAATACTGCTAACAAACCACATGCACAGAAGTCACAGGATCAAAATTACCATGTAGTTCTGCAAATAATGCCGTTGGCTATCAACTTGAGGTGGTACGAAGTAACTCGTTCTTTCTTTAAATATATCACAAGATTGCTAATTTCTTATATTTATGTTGCACATCTCATTCAGCTGTATTAGTGCTCTCTGCACAATGCATTAGTGTTACCCACTATCTCTGCTCAGACCAAGGAGTCTGATGTATTTCTGGTGGTTGCAGTGCCCAGTTTCTGACTGATAAGTATCCTGTAATGGCAACCACTGCAATGACCTCTTAAGCTTGCAGTTCTTAGACATCAGGTATTATGTTTTAGTGTAAACAGGAAAAGAGAGATATACTAATAGGATGACTTGGGTCTACATAAATATTGTTTCCATGATAAAATTTGTTCCACTGCAAAGTGAAACTAGACTGTCAAAGGGAAAATAATCTGCTACTGGGGGACTATATCACCCTAGAAACAAGAGAGTTGCTGTGGAAGAAGAGTGACTAGATGAATCAAAGGTATTTCTTGAAGCTTTGTGTTTGGGTGCAGCAACTAGTCTCATGTAAAACTTAAAAACCAGGCTCAGTCTGGATTATTAAATAATTCATCATCTGTTTTGTTTACTTGAGATATTCCCTGAGAATATTCAAAAATCAAATCTATTCTTTTTGCATATAATGGCTGTGTATTCAGCACACATATGTGGGTGTAACTTTTTGAACTAGGTTTCCACAATGAAAGTGTTAGAACAACAGTCACAGCAGAGAGTCATCTATATTTGCTTAAATGAGCTTCTGCTGTCATTAGCGTATTTATAGAAACTGAAAGGGCTGTGGATGAAGTTTAAGCAGATATTTGTTTACATTTTAAAGAGATAATTATGCAATGTTCCCCAAGCTTATGTGCAATCTATAATAATAGTTATAATACTCATACAAAAATACAAATTACACTCCAACATATGTATCCCATGGTAATTTGTTGTCTTCTGTATTTTTAAACTACTCGGAAGAATAATGCTCTCCTAAGGTACTACTGCTTGCATCATTTTCACACTAGTTTCTTTTATATTTGTATGATTACCAATGATGTATTCTAATGTTCTAGAGCTGATTCACTTTTTCCTCCAGCTTATGCAAGCTGAAGATCAGGACTATAGTTACTTGGTGTCATCTGAACTATCCATCTCAAATGGAACCACCAATACAGAAGGCAGCAGAGTCATTTTAATCTATTACTAGCAACAGATGAGACCTATTGATAACAATGATGTGCAGTTGCAGTACAAACATTTTCAGTTCTATCATTTACAGTTGTAAGGTAACACTATAGCGCAACATCACCATGAATTTTGGAGCTCTAAATGACTTCATCCCACTTCTTCATACAGGAAAGCTACAAAATGTTCACTGCTTTTAGACACTTCAGGCTCTGTAAGTGAAAACTTGGATATATTACATTTATTATGGACTAGAAACTTTTCTGTGTGCAGAGGTCAACGTGGCTTAAGGACAAAGCAGAGCTTTCTGATACCTTCTAAGCTTGACACTGGTAAGACAACTGCTTTGGACTAATCTGCTCTATACTGAGCTAGAAGAGTGCTGGGACAGCCCCTCCATAGCTAGCCTAGATGAATAAAATGCCATTAGTTTGATGACAATATCTAATTTAACCCTTTGATTTTGTTAGTCTGTTGCAGAAATCTGATGATCCAACAGAGTTCACATTGCTAAAACCATAATCTATCAGTGCCCTAAGTGCTAATATACCAGATTCTTGTTTTCCTGTGGCTATGTTGATGAAAAATTGTGGATTGGTCTACAATATGATTTATGATTCAAATGCATTTATACCTTAAACTTTGTAACTTATAGTTTTTACAGAATCACCTGACCTCATCCTAGCTCACTTTCAAGCAGCCTTTAATACTAAGGAGTGAACCATGCAGTTTCCAGAGGTATCATCTGATTGATCTGAGCAGATTCACATGAGAATTGGGCACTGAAAGCATGGAGCATACAAACCTTCATATGGTGGAGAAAAAACACATCTTTTCAGTGATTCTCTTACCAGTGCAGATTGTGGAAGAATTTCACTAGGTCTTCAGAATCATTAGTTCTTCCACCAAGTTGCATCTCCACACCTAGAAAATGTTTCAACACATACTAATACAATACATACATCCATGAGTTTCCTTAGTTATCACTGGAAAAGTGGGATTTTCCTCTTTGTTTTACATTAAAATAATTTCTCATTCTGGATGGCCCGAATAATTTAGATCCTTCTTCTCAGGTCTGGGTTATATTTGCTTTGCAAAGGAAAAAGTGAGTTGGGGCACAACTGGCTGCATATAATTAGTCAGTTAATGTGATCATGGAGTTCTTAAACCTTGCAATGCAACTGGCTGCAAGCTTCCCTAAGGTTTGGTGTAGCAAATGCAGAAATGTAATAGCTACAGTCTCCAGTCTTTCTCTGCTTCTTTGATACACTGACAGAAACACTTGTATTTTTGCCCTTCACTGCGGGGCTTCTCTTAAGTGTATTACTCAATTACACAAGTTCGCTATAACTCAAACAGTAATTTCACATTGACCAGCGTAGTAATTTTCTGAGGACAATATACTGAGAAGAGACAGTAGATCACAGTCTTTAGGGAGTGATTTATCTGATGAAATGTAAATGCCTGCACTCAAGCCAGATGTCTATGTTTCCATTACAGTCAGTGGAGATAAAACATGGAAGAGTAGAACATAACTCCACTCCTCCTACAGGGCTAAAACTGTGCAGATAAATCGTCTTCTATAAATGCCAGTTTCTCTGCTGACCATAAAAGGAGGCTTGGATGAATAGTTTGGAAATAGACATGCAAATCCTATCCTCAGTGTTTAAAAGAGACCTTTAGGCAGAATAAATCTTTCAAGTTGGACACAGATGAACAAATACAGCTGATTAAACTAATAATTTGAAGGCCAACAAGCTAGCACTTCTGTTGGATTTTGTTTCACTGGGAAATTTCAGACTAGCTCTAAACAAAACTGCTAGCATTTCATGATAGGGAGAACTGTTCCTAAGGTGGGCTGTCATGGCAGCCCCACTCAAACTGGGAGAGGTTTCCAATTTTCCATATAAGGGCTGCTGCCTCCTCTAAGTCATGCTTTTTGTCCCTTTAAATAGTGTAATCTGTGTATAAAGATGCAAGACACAATTAGTGTCTCAGCCTTCAGAACATAATGTGATTATTTCTGCTACATTACTATTTCAGCTAATTAATCAGAATATATCATTCACCTGCACTAACCTCAGAGGCTGGATCCCTCCACAGTTCTAATTAGTTTTGCACTTGGTGAAAGCAGTAAAAGAGGGAGAGACTTTATATTTGTAATGTTGAAATGCATTAGAGATCAGGGCAGAACATTTTGCCAATATTGTTGAAAGACATAGAATTGGTTTGTGTCTGATCTCTTCTGATCCATCCCATAACCTCTCAAACTTTGCAAAAACTTTATTTTTTGTCTCTTCAAAATAATCTTCTGAAATACTTTTAGCACAAGCTAATGGTGAAATATTTTGATTAAAAGTACTTAGCTTGCGTTCTTGAGGAAAAATAAGCATGAGGAAGGGGATGGAGTTGTTTTTTTTTTCCAAACTTCAAATCATGTAGGACACAGCACATCCAAACCTGGGACTTTTGTAAGTATTCCCAGGTCACACAGTACATGGTAGTCAGCCTGACAGTTACATGGTAGTCGAAGTTGGAATCATACAGTGAGCATGTGAGAAACCTTACATATAGGATAGAAATCTGTACTGTTGCATCAGATTGTGTATAAGAAGTCCTTTGAGGGAGCAACCTCTGTGTCTTCTGTAGAGTCAGACATGTTCATAACTTGCCTGGAATACTTCCTCTTTGCCCTGTGTCATACTTTGTCATGGCTGTTATGAAACCTGTATTTCGTTATGTCACAAACAGGAAAGGAAAGGAAAGGAAAGGAAAAGAAAAGAAAAAAGAAAAGAAAAAAGAAAAGACAACCCCCACCCCTGCTCCCATGTTCTTTTATATGTTCCTTGCATGCAAAAGTGTAGCTTTTGAGAGACATAATTTTGTAGGGTTTCTTTCACAGAAGAATATAATAAAGTGAATAAACACAGTTTCTGCCTGCTTCACACACTGGTTGCCTTAGTAACTGTGCCATAGTGCAGCTGAAGTGTACTAATACCCTTGAAAGGGAGTTTGAGGTAGCAAATGGGCAGTGATTATCATTGGTTGGATCAATTAGACTAGAAGATTGTGAGGCACTGAAAATTACACTTTCAATTTCTTCAGAATTCATTTTGCAAGTGGAACAGCATTTTCAATGTGCCCATCTAAGATATATGTCATTGTATTTGCAGCTTTTTTTGTCAGTTTGTATGATGAGGAATGTTGCTACTTTCCCGTTTTTCACTGGAATCATAGAATCACAGAATGGTGGGTTTGGAAGGGACATCTGGAGATCATCTAGTCCAACCCACTGCTAAAGCAGGTTCACCTAGAGCAGGTTGCACAGGATCGTGTCCAGGTGTGTTTTGAATATCTCCAGAGAAGGAGACTGCGCAACCTCTCTGGGCAGCCTGTTCCAGTGCTCCGTCACCCTCATAGTAAAGAAGTTTTTCCTTAGGTTGGACGGAACTTCCTGTGTTCCAGTTTGTGCCCATTACCCCTTGGCTGGTCACTGGGCATCACCGAAAAGAGTCTGACCCCATCTTCTTGGCACCTGCCCTTTAGATATTTGTAAGCACTGATAAAGTCCCTGCTTAGTCTTCTCTTCTTCAGAAGAAACAGCCCCAGGTCTCTCAGCCTTTCTTTGTAAGAAAGATGCTCCAGTTGCCTAATCATCTTTGTAGCCCTCTGCTGGACTCTGTCCAGTAGTTCTTTGTCCCTCTTGAACTGGGGAGCTCAGCACTGCACACAGTACTCCAGATGTGGCCTCACCGGGGCAGAGTAGAGGGGGAGGATAAATTCCCTCAACCTGCTAGCTACACTCTTCGTAGTGCACCCCAGGATACCATTGGCCACCAGGACTCTGCAGAGCTGCTTTCCAGCAGTTCAACTCCTAACCTGTACTGGTGCATGGGGTTATTTCTCCTTACGTGCAGGACCCTATGCTTGCCCTTGTTGAACTTCATTAGGTTCTGCTCAACTCTCCAGCCTTCTCTAACCTGTCCAGATCTTGCTGAATGGCAGCACAGCCTTCTGGTGTGTCAACCACTCCTCCCAGTTTTGTGTCATCAGCAAGCTTCCTAAGGGTATACTTTGTCCCTTCATCCAGGTCATTGGTGAAGACATTGAAAAAGACTGGACCCAATACTGACACCTGCAGAACACCGCTAGCTACAGATGGCCAACTAGATTCTGAGCCACTGATCACAGCCCTCTTGAGCTCTTGTCATTCAGCGACTCTTGATATGTCTCAGTGTTCACTCATCTAACCCACACTTCCTAAGCTTACCTGTGAGGATGTTATGGGAGAAAGTATCAAAAGCCTTGTTGAAGTCGAGGTAGACAACATCCACTGCTCTCCCCTCATCTAAGAAGATAAACTTGATAGGTTTACTTTGTTTTCAGTAATTTCTTTGCAAGCCAGTAGCTGCTGGTATGAACAAAGGGTATTAATATGCTAAAGACTTAGCTAATCCATAATAAACAAAGGGATTAATTTATAAGATAATTACATTTGTTAAGTTTGAAAACAAAGACAAGAAAGGCAATACTGAAATGTCTTTAGAATAAAAAGAGAAGCAAAGGAAATATTCGATACTTGGAACATTGATATTTTTGTGGAATACGAGTTATTTCCTAGATGAAAGCTGTGGTAATTTGCATCAGGAAAAAAAAATCAATCTGGAAAGAAATATGGAAAACTTGTACAAATAATTAGCTTACTAACTTATAGGGTGTAACTTTATAACCATAATTTGATTTACTCTAAATTTATTCCAAAGTAAATGAAAGTGACAAGAATTCCACTATTTTAAGAGAGGCATTATCTTTATTTCTTAACAGGAAATCTTGCAGTCAAAATGTTAAATTTCCTATAAAACTTGAAGAAAATTGGCCACTAAATTAAAAATTATTGGTAAGGAAAGAGAAGTCATGTAACACAAACATTCTTCTTATATCTATGAGAGCTTATAACTCTCCCCAAATCCAAAAACCACATTTATCTTAATGGGAATCAATATACCTGAGAAGGGTGAGAGCTGCAATCCTTTTACTGGATCTGAACCCTTTGTATGAAAAGTCTTCATGGTTTGTATCCTAACAGTGTTAAGTATTATAGACATTTTGCAGTCAGGCTTCACATTTAAACAAGCATGGTACTGGACTTAGTAGCAGTAATGGGTGCACTCAACACAGCAGATGTTGAAAGCTATGTTTCTCTAAGGAAATTTGAGATCCAAGGAGCTTCTGACATGATGACCACATTGAGGGGTATATGCGATAATTTTTCCTTTTTTCCTCAGATACATGTCATACTGAATTTTGTATGAGCATATGCTAGCTATCTCCATTCCTCTGCCATATTCTTGCTGTCCAAAATCCTCTGATTACAGCTTATTTTTGCTGCTGAGATGCCAGTATACCTGTTTGTAGCACTCCTTCCTATGGTCTCTAGGAAACTGAATGGTTTGAGGATCTGAAGAAAAAGGATAGGCATGGAGTTAGAAAAAGAGAAGATAAGGGCAGACGCAGCTCCTGAGAAAAATGGCTCTTGGAAGAGAAGAGGATAACAAAATGTAAGTACCAGGAGACTAT
Source organism: Eurystomus gularis (assembly GCA_013400335.1). Taxonomy (NCBI): domain Eukaryota; kingdom Metazoa; phylum Chordata; class Aves; order Coraciiformes; family Coraciidae; genus Eurystomus; species Eurystomus gularis. Next base: position 23,013 of record VZZY01020700.1, read on the forward strand.
GCTGGTAAACTATATGTTGAAAACTTCTGTCCTGTCTTTTTTATATACCAGTTTGTGCTTGAAGCTTAAAAGGCTTTCTGGTAAGTCTCAAGAAATGTTGCTGTCTGTGAAAGAATCATTTTATCTTATTGTAGGCCCACATGGGAAGTGGGGTTTGGGGCATTTAGTAAACTCCACATATTCCTTGAGGGGACACAAGAATTTTCTTAACATCTCAAAAGCTTTGCAGCAGTGAATGCCAGTAAAGGCGAGTCACAGAGCCAGGAGTCTGAGGTGAGGGGGTCAGAGAAATGTGGTATCCTCAGTAACATTCTCCAAAGTTGATTTAGTCTAAAGACAGACATATAGAAAGTGTGTGAAATCATGTAATATTTTTTCTCTTCTCCATGCGCTGGGGAAGCTGGAATTAGGGTGAGAAATTCTTAGGTTTTCCTGTTTTGAACACTTAGGCAGCTCAGTCCAGCTGAATACAATGACATGAATTATAAGTAGGGGAAATGTCTCATGCACCTATACTATTTCACAAATTTTGAGGCCCAGAGAAACATGTAAGGATTCCTGGGTTTTATAGGGGTCAGCAGGTGTTGTTGCCTTTTTAAGGGTGGTGGTTTTGATCTAGCTTTTACCTATTGGTGATTGCTCAGCTGATGAGCTGAGCAGAATAAAACAGGGCATTATGGATAGGGTGTGCAGGATTTAGATGACTAAGTTATGAAAGTGAACCATCATAGGACTTTCATGTAGTTTAGATATCTTTGCTGGCTGAGTTGTCATCCTAGGTATGTTCAGGTTATGTTCAGCTTAGAATACATGGTGGGTAAGATGAGCGTCTTAGGTAAGATGAATCTTATCTAAACTTTGTAAGGCTTCACTGTCTCAATTGATTAGAGAAGTATCCATCACTGTAATACAACAGTGATGAACGCTGTAACAAATTGTAAAAAAGAAAATCTGAAAGATATTGTTAATATATTTAGAATAACAGATACAGCTTCAAATTATATGTAGTACCTTATGCATGACAGAGCACATAGGAGAAAGGACAGTACATAGTAAATGAATTGGGGAACACCGGAAATTAAGCATATTGTGGAAATTTTAATTAAAGGCGTTTTAAAGATCAAGACTTGGCTTAGCTTTTAGTCTGTGTCCTTTGTTTTAAAGTTTCCCTGGTGTTTAAAAATTAATATAATAAAACCAGTCTGCTCTGGCACTGCCAATCCACTTCTTTTAATTTGCAGATAACATGACTTGAGCTCCCAGAGAGCTTTTGAGGAAAATATCTGAAACATGTACCAAACAGTGAAAGAAATCTTTCAAAGAACTTGCTTGAATTAAAGTGCTGATAACTGAAACTTAATTGAACAGCAGTCAGGTTTTTAAAATGAAGTTAGTTGAAAGACCTTGCATTTCCTTGCTGTGTGTTTGCCTGAAGCAAAGCTGCTTGGAGGATAACTTACTACAGCTTGTTGTGTTCATTTATTATAGATAAGTTGCTATGGAGATCAAGGTGAAAGTGATAGTGTGCTATCTCATTTTGTATGGTTAACGAAACACACAGTTATCCTTAATGTCACCATAATTTCAGATGAGATCCATGTGTTTTTGTTGTTGCTCTTGTGTGACCACCAAAAGCTTTTGTTTTCTCAATCCTTTCCATTTCTGGACTGTGACACTTAATTACATTAGTGGCTATCAGTATTACCTTAATTTCAGGAGCGTGTGACAGCTGGCAATTCAGTCACAAGCACTTGAGAGACTGGTCTTCTTCAATTATTCACATCATGGAGAAATCAGCCCTTGATCTTCTCCCTGCAGCACTTAGGATCTTTGGGCCTGACTTAGCACCCAGTGCTCAGCTGCCTTTGTTGGAAACCCAGGTATGCTTAAGAAGAGTAAAGATTGTCTCATCTGCTATGCAAAGAAGAATTCCATTTGTTGATAATTTATTCTTTTTTCTGTGATGATGTTAACAATTCTCTACTAATGATAATGAATGCCACAGGTCTGTGTATTCTGAGTGGTGGTAAGCAATCCCTTCTGACTGCAGTATAACTTCCATACCTCTATGTATCTAAACCATAGAAAATGCTGTTGAAGATACTTTGTAGAGCAGCTGTATTGTTTTTTTGCATTATTAATGTTTATATGACAAACAAGACTTAAGCTAGATGTACACAGATGCATACCTCTGTTGGTTTTGTGCTAAAAAGTTATGTGCAAATTCAGAAGATCCTGAACCGGTGCATTCAAGTTTATACAGAACTAAAAATGAAACAAATACAAAGTATTCCTAAGCCGTGATCTTATATAAGTTTGTTTCACTATGTCATACTTTAATTTTCAAGAACTATTAATAGGTGTCCGCTTGCAAACCTTCTATCTTATGTCCTTAGCTCCTACAAGAACATTATGCAGATGTCTTATGTTATAAAGTTGTGTTAATGTAAGTATGGTGACAAAAATTATCAAGTGAAAACATTTGCCATCCAGTATTTTTAGAATACTTGCAAGTTTGCTTAAAAGGTGATATAAAGTAAAACAAATAAAATATTTTATGTGCAACCTTGCATTCAAAGTAATAATACTTTATCTTCTAACAACTGTGAGTTTAGTCTGAGATTAAATGCTGCTTTGATTTCCACTTGAGAAGACAGCTTGCTATGTATTTGCAAGATATTTCATAACTCTGACAGACATTGCTATATGCCCTGGTTGGGATCATTACTTTGCATCTCTTTACATTAATTCAGTGAAATATCTCAAGTTTATTTTTGCAAAAGAACATCTAGCACAAATGCAGCTAACTTATAATCTAAATGAATATGAATTCATTCAAATTGCAAAAATAGAAAACCTAATACGAACTAGATCTTCAGTTCCCCAGTCTGACAAAACAGTCAGAGGAAAACATTTGCCTTGAAGAAAGAGCAGTAACTCAGAACTAATACTTACCAGTAGTCTGCCTTTTGAAGGGAAAGGTGATGAGTTAAAACTGGCCTCGTACCTCATGCGACTTCTGAACCAGCCCTTAAGTTTGGGCCCAGAAGGGAAGTTTAAAACAAAAGAAAAAAATACACCAAACCTCACAGAATTAGTATATCTTGTGTGTCTTCAAGCTGTCTTTGCATGTTTTATTTTTTAAAATCTTTTGCTTGGTCAGAATATTTTTTGCTTATATAACTTTTACTGGGCAGCTTGAAGTCATAATCTAATTTTATGAGATACAGGTAAATAGTACAATATATCTTCTTTTCAGGAAAAAAAAAAAAAGAAAAGTCTTTGTCAGCCTACTTCAGGGAAAGGTCAGGGAAAGGTTGCTGCAGATGAAAAACTCATGGACAGATATGAAAGCTGCTAAATGGTTTGTAACACTTGCCTATGCTGAGTTCACAAGGATTCTAAAGTGACTCTAGCCAGCTCTAGCTATGTGTTTGTAATAGCTCAGTTCCTGGCTTTTTCTTTTTGGGTTTAGGCAGAGCTGCAAAAGCAGAGCAGAATTCTGACAAGCTTCTAAAAATGTAAGCAGTCATAAAAGCAGGGGAAATGAACGTGTAAACAAATGTATAAAAAGCTACTGAGAAGAGGAAGAGTTAGTTCTCTCAGTGCCTTGTATGCAGTGGATTGAAAGCTTCCCTGACACTTCATTCTGTTTTATAGTTTAGTAATAGCTGAAAATTAAATCAAAGATTTGAGAAGGTTTATATTTGTCTGCAAATGAATCAGAAATCGGGTACATTTAAAATATAAACTGTTTTAGAACACCTGATCTTTTATTGTTCTTTATGTCTTTAATAATATGGTTCTCGGTTTATTTTGTCAAGTGCTATTGAATGATATTATCTGATAAATTAATTTTTTGTGGTTTTGGTTTAATGGATCCCAACAGACTTGCAATTAACGAAAATGTGTTACTTAATACACAAATGGCTATTACTGTGCAGTCATTGAAACTTCTTCTAGGAGTTTTTAAAACTCATTAGCACTATATAGTCATACCTCAAGGGAGCTGTTGCAAGTCTATGGTGGAGCTTGGCCATTAAACTTTCCAAACTTGTTACTTGATATTGTTATGTTGCAGTTGATTTGTTTGTTTATTTGTTTGTTTGTTTTCCCTGCAGAAGACATAATCTGGTGTTGTCACCAAAATCACTGAAACTTTTATTTGCTCAAAAAGACAACATAATCCAATATTGTTCTAATATTAAAATATATGCATATGAACGCATATTTCAGGTGTGTGACATGTATTCCCAGCTTGTACCCACTGACACATTGCCATGCTAAGTGAAGGAGAAGGTCCAACCTGAAAGTGCAGTACCACTTAAGGGTGAGTCCAGTGGGAGCTGTTAGCAATGAAGAGCAAATGGGGTTGATCAGCAAACAATTGCAAATGCTTCGGAATCAATTGGACACTCTTGTGTGCCAGCTCAGGGATGAAATCGATAGTTGCTAAATTAACAAAGATATGATTAAAAAAACCTGAAGGTATGATTGTTTGTTCATAGTAAGAACCCTATTTTACCAATATCTATTTTAAAGGAACCCTATAAGCTAGGGTAATATGTATGCCTGTATTTCCATGTCCCTGGATTTTATTTTCTGTCTGTTAAGACTCAACATTTATGAATATTGTGATTGTAATGTGTCTCATTGGGAATATGGACCTTAGCCTGTGTGCTTGCTACCGTCAACCTTAGAGATCCCAAATCTATAGTCAACTTTTGAATGAATTTTCCCAATTCCATTTCACTTTTGCATTCCCTCAGAGTGTACCTGTGGCTCTTTGGTACATGCAAAACCCTACAAATAACAGGTGGTATTCAGATAATCTAGTTCAAGACCTCTAACTTAAAATGTAGCCGTGTAGCCAGGAAAGAAAGGTGTGCTCCTAGACTAAACTAGACGCCTAAAAGTATGTGATGATAATGAGGACTGTGCTCTAACATAGGAAATTACTTGTAGTATTCCTTTTACAACACAGTTTTTGTTGGTGAAAAGTAAACTCTGGAAAAACATGGTTTTCAATCCAGAATTCATGCTGAATTATGTTTAATGACAGCTCATTGGCTTGTTCTGCTGATAGCCTGCTTCTTCTGGTGTCCCTTACTAGCTATTACCTTGCTGAATTAGCAGAGTTTTTTTCCAGTTGTCCCCACACTGAATGTTTTTTTTCTCAGAACAAAGTAGAACTTGTTCCAAATTCTTTCCCACAGTTCAATCTGGTGGAAAAACAGACTCATGAAATAGTTGAATCTGAAAAAAAAAAAAATTGAGAAGAAGGAGGTGTCTTAGATCTTTGCATATGACAATGACATATTGCTCATGAAACTCATATTTTTAAAAGAATATTGAAAAATTGAGGCAGATGAAGAAAAGAGCCATTGACATGTTCCTAAGATCAGAATGTGTCTTGCTGTGAGGAACTGAGCTCAATCTGTTTATCCAAAATAAAATTGAGATGTCACTTGATTGCAACTTATGAGTATATAGTGGTTAGTGAAAAGTACTTACATTCAGCAGAGAATGATCTGGTAGCTGAGCCACAGAAATCTGCATTAGGAATTTGGGGTAGCATTTTAACAATGATGATAATTAAGTACTGGAATTAATTACTATAGGATTGCTAAATCGACCATCTTTAAAGTCCTCAGCATGGCTGGAAGGAGTCACAACAGGACATTCTGCGCTACTGTCTCCCTCACTCTTGCAGTAAATGCTATGCCAAAGCCAAGTTGGATTGCTTTCTCAAAATTTACCCTTAATTACACAGCAATTACTGCAGCTGAACACAGGGGTACATGATTGAGATCTCATGGCCTGTGATATGGAGCACAACAAACTAAATTGATGGGGTTTTGTCTTTCAATTTGCAAATCCATAAACTTCATGCAGCGAATTGAAATCCGGAGTAGCATTGTAACTGTATTGACTGTGGACTTGTTTTTCCTCCCCCTTTTGTGAGGATTGCCTACTTTAAGCTGTTTTAGAGTTGATGTTAATCATGTTTCTGGGTTTGTGGTTCAATTATTTTTTTTCCCCATGTGTTGCATTTTTGAGGTTGTAAAGTTTTTTTGGTGGATAATATGAAAACCTTAATAAGCTTTTCTGTAGTTGTAGTTCTCTAACATTTCCAATCCTGTTTATATTAGTTTTAGAAAATAAACATACCTACTATTACAGTAAAGGTTTTCATCCAGGTAAAGAAAAGTGAGAAATAGCGGTCATGGCAGAGTAAATACCAGAGTTTCAGAAGGCATGAAATCTTCACTCTCCTGTTCTGGATGCAGGCTTTAATAGAGTGGGATAGGAGAGGTAAAGATTAGCAAACATCACAAAAAAGCAGTTTTGTGTATCTAAGATCTCCCACATCCAAGTGTCTCATGCTCATGTTTAGTTATAGGATATGTTAAAGTCAGTGTGTTCTTCCAAAACAAAATCAATCAAACATGACAGTTCCTAACACCTACCAGTTAGTGGGTTTCCATTCATTTATTCATAGATTTAAAGTCACATCTCAAATGCAGTTAGGTATGGTACCAGCCTGTATTAGAATTATCTATTACTTTAGAAAAAAGGTAAAATATTCCATGAAACTATTATTGGAAGCCTGATTAGGATTGCAGAGTCCTTGTGCAAAGCATTAAAGGAATAACTAACTCTGTCTCTGTAAGTTTACAGTTTAATTAAAGGTGGAATAACAGAAATCATACATGCAAAATATTAATATTTTATATCTATAATTTCATTCAAAGACAGTTTATGAGAAAAGAAGGATTAAATTAGTGTTATATTCCAAACATGAATGCATGTTTTTATAACTATCATTTTTAAAGTAATTTGAATAATGATAGCTTTGTATTGTAATTCCTTGCTACCTGATTTCATGGAAAATAAATGCACATTCCCTCCATCTCCAGTACTGAGTGTGTCTAGAGATACCACTTATGTTCAAAATCAGGATATTTAGAAAAAAATTATTTCATTCCATAGTGAAAGGGGAAGTCACAGTTTAGAAACTTTGAATAACATCTTTTGAAATGTTTTATTTCAGTGAGTATCAAATGTTATGATTTATGGCACGTCATATCATGAGACATAGAAAGTATTTTGATTTTTTTTAATATCAGACTGTATAAGTTAATAAATGTACTTGAAATAGGATGGCAAAATTAACAAAACCAATTCTACTAAATAAAGCATTTTGACCTGCTAATATAAAATGTTTTGACAATCTTCTGCTGAAACTTATAAGGAAGTTAAACTATTCCCTTTTAATTAGTTTCTCTTAATTACTAAGCGATATTAATAATATAAATGTATATAAAGCCTAGATGTCATACATATTCGGCACTAAAACACAAACAGAGATTAGAAGGAACCTTCAGAAAACAGTTCTGACAGCTTGCTAATGTGAATTAAAAGCCACCCTGCATTGTTTTGGAAAGCACATTCTCTTTTCTTTCCTACAGCCCTTTAGAACATAAAATGTGATAATGATCCATTTCAATGGGTGCTTAATTGCATGCATTTCTGCCATATGAATTAATGCCCTTTCTACTAAAGCTCCTGTGTCAATAAATTATGCCAAATGTGTCTCTGTTCAGTAAGGCAGTTATGCATATGCTAATGCCTTACTGAAGTCCTAAGTGCATACCAAAACTGGAAGCAAAGAAATGCCCAATGGATGAGAAGAAAAATCCAGATAGGAACATTTATTCAAGGAGTTGTACTTTCAGCATGTTTAATCACCTAAAGCATTTTTAACTTTAGTCAGTGAACTGACAAATAAACAATAACTGTAATTTAGAAAAAGTACCTTTTTAAAAAAAAGTCTTCTGCAGTTCTCCAAATAATGGTCTCATATTTGATATTTGCGTTATTTCTCTCATCATTCATTGAATTCTTTATTTGTCATACTGTCTCGGGAGTAATTCTTGGTGCTACAAATGAGAATAATTGAATGGATCTGGTGAAGGGCAATTTATGATCTCTCTATATAATGGCACACTGGAGCATAATTTTTTTATTTCTTTGTTTTGGATAGGAAACATACCTTCTATTCAGAACTTTGTTTTTTCAAGATCTGTAATGTAGAATACATTCAATTAGTTTTAACCACATACTCATTAAGCAGTTGTTTTTTTCTAGGTGTTTACTGGGATTGACCTATGTCTTTAATTGAGTGGACTGAAAAAATCATATTCTTTATTACTGGCTAAAATTTCATAATTTAGATCAGAATAATAAGTAGAAGATAGGATTGTGTCAATTTCCAAATGTTCTGGTTAGATTTTTGAAAAAGAATGGTTATACTAGTTATTTTTTTACAGTGAATTTTTAATGGTTATTAACATATGGGGTTTTTTTTCTTTCTTTGCTTCTGTGCAAGGACAAGCTATCAAATGGTATCAGTCTCATAAGATACAGTTCTTTTCCTACAGATTCTGGATACATGATGTCATCAGATATAATTTTTTTTACAATCATCAGATACGATGTTTTAATATGTTATGAAGCATGATTCAATAACCTGAATAGTTCTGAAAGTGACTTAGTGTTATATTTAATCTCAAGACATACTGCAGAAGAAAAGACAGGAAGAAGAAAACTAGAAATGAAGAACTGGGATTATAGCCACACGCTAGGAGCTTGTTGATAAAGTCCATGAAATAAAGCTTTAGGACAATAGCAGTCAGCATTTAAAATATAATCAACACACATATCTGATTTCTACAAGATATGTATTCATAAGATAAAATCATAATCTCTCTGAAGTTAGTTGCAAAATTCTCATTAACTGTCATTAAAATATTCTCACTAGTAAGGTCAGGATTTAGGAATCAATACTGAAAGGAGTTACTGCTGAGCACTGCGATTGTTAACAAGCAGAACATCTGTAATGATCCTTATTTTCCATGTGAGAATATTTTTCCATTTATATGAGCTTGTTCATCTGCTTTGTGTATTCATGACTCCAAGATCTTGAGGACAGAAATTAGTTTAAGAATAGTTTGCACAGTTTCTTAACAAAAGGGCTTGTGATTTCCATCTGAGCATCTGGGTGCTATCAGAATGCAATGGTTTAATAATAATTGCATGCTAAACAGCTAGGAGGAAAGTTGCATAGAGAGAGGCAATTAACTGGAATGTGATAACATAGGCTGCCACCTACCTTGGCTTTTCATAGTAATGGCTGTTGAAAGAGACTGAGCACCTTTGTTAAGCATTTCAAAGACAGAACAGCGGCAGGTGCTATACAGAATTCAAAAACTGTTGTTTAAACTTAAGCAATATTGACTAAAACTCTAATTTCACCCTAGGGAGACAGTTAATTATAGCTGAGTCTTTCTTCAAAAGCTGAGATGACATAGCTGACAGAATTACAGACAGAGGAAACCCAGCTAGTCATTGACATCAGTGATACAAAGTACCCTGGTCCTTCTTACCTGATATGAGGGAATAGTTACAAACTGCTGGTATGGTTGATGATACACAGCGGTTAATGACACATGTAGCATATTCACTATGGAAATCTAATTTATATGTATTTGACAGTTTCAAGGATTTCACAGATGGTGGTGCTGTTGTGTATGGAAATAGGTAAATGAAATGAAAATTGCATGGTTAGATACTTTTCTGCAAGTTAGCCTTGAATTATTAAGGGAGGAGGGTGTGTTTATTGCATTTTGATACATGTTAAAGTTGTTCTTTTTTTGTGTGTTAGAAATGCAGATTTTTTTCTCCCTTCGATTACTCTATAAAGAGTGGAATACTATGAAGATTAACTTTTACCAGGAGGTGAAAACTAAATGCAGTTTATTTAGATTGTTTGAAAGATGAGAGGGCGAAAGAATTCTGGTCTTGATAGAAGTTACTTTATCTAAGCGTTTGTCCCTTTAAGTCAAGGGTATTTTGATGCATTTGTATTCAGAAAATACAGAATAAGTCTAAAGTCTTATAATAGGAAATCTTATATCTAATAGGTTTAAAGTCTTATAACAGAAAAATGGATAGGAAAGGAAAAGGACAAATTATCATAGAATCATTTAGGTTGGAAAAGACCTCTAGGATCATCTAGTCCAACCTTCATCCAACATCTCCCCATTTTTTTAAACATCTCCAGGGATGGTGACTCCACCGCCTCCCTGGGCAGCCTGTTCCAATGACTAACCACTCTTTCAGTAAAGAACTTCTTCCTAATATCCAATCTAAACCTCCCATAATGCAACTTGAGGCCATTACCTCTTTTCCTATCATTAGTTACGTGGGAGAAGAGACCAGTGATAAGTAAAGAAACTTATTAGATATTACAAATAAGGAGAATATGTGGCTACAGTCAATATTTTTAATATGACAAAATAACAAAAATCTTAGCAACGTTAGCTTATACGGTTCCCAATCCTCAATACAAAATGGATTGCCAAATTCCTAGAACTTCCATGACCTGTTTCCCTGAATACAACTACTACTTTGGTTTCACATCAAAGCAACTGGTTGATTTAAAAGGCAAACCCCACAAATCTCCCTGCAGTGCTGCCTTACTACTTACCCCACTTGTGAGACATGCAGGCTTAGTCTCCTGAACTTTGAACCTGTATCTCCTATTTATAGGAAAGAACCCTAATGCTAAGTTAAATGATATTCTGGGGCAGGGGTGTGTATTTCTCTGTTCTTCATAAGGAAATGACTTCTTTCTACACAGACCAAGGAAGTCCAAGAATTATCAAGAAAAAGAGTGCACCTATAGGAGTTTCATGTTCCTAGTCTAGCAAATATTTAATGTATTAATTTAATGCTTAAGCTACTGGATAATTGGAAGACCAACATGTTGTTTATATGATTGTCTCCAGAGAATTCAGGGGTTTCAGTCCTTAGAGGAAAAGTGCTCTTTGGATACCTTGGATATGGGGCTTAAGACATCCTATAGGACTTTCTACCGGTTATTTTATCAAGACATCATCATATGGTTATGGTTTTGGACAGCTTTTGGTGCTAGCTCTGCAAATCAGATACTAGGGGTGTCCCATTACATCTAGCAGATCTATCCCCAGCCAGTTCTGAGGCTATTATCCCAGCAGTGGCTAGAGTCTAGCAAGTCCCAGTTGCACCCACTCTCATCTTCTACTCCTTGGGCTAGACAGATAGTTGGCAGAGCTACATAGCCTATGACCTGGCTCAGAAACTCCTAGTGAGAACAAGCAGGGGAGACAAGCAGACCATTCAATCTGCAAGCTTCTTTTCTTGACTTCCCACAGCACTCTGCAGAATCCCTGTGCTGTTTGCTTAACGACGGGTCTGAACAGATGCCAAAGCACTCGTGTATTTTACAAATTGGCATCAAGATGAGCTCTGCTGCCATCCAGACAAATTATGCCCTGGGCCAATATGTACTTCATCAACCTGCTTGGTAGTCACTGCTTGGGATGTTTTTCATTATCTGATCCTCAGTGAGAGATCAATAGAAATCTGTTAGAAAACAGATTTTTCTTTTTTTTTTCTTTTTTTTTTCTAGACTTTTAAGTCCGACATAAAATCTTGGTTAACAAATAGGTCTTATGATTCATCAGTTAATTTTTTTTAGGATTATCTCTCTCTAGAGATGTCAATGTGTGGCCAGACTATGCTACTAGTTACTTGCTTTGAATGTCACTTCACATCCAATGGGCACATAAAGCAATATTTATGAATGTAGGCAGGAAATGACTAGTGGGGCAGTATCTGGAAATGTCTCAGTGTTTTGGATGTTTTATGATAACTTTGTTCATATTAAGGAGAATGCTACTGTGTGGGGCAGTACCTCAGAGCTGAGGCAATAACATATATCTGAGGTTTGAGAAATCTTCAACCTAATTAGTATCAAGGAATTATCCAAGCAGACTTTATTATAGTGGGAAAGAGCAACTACAGTAAACTAGTGAAAAATGGTGGGAAATGTGAAAAAAAAAAAAAGATAGTATTTATCCTCTATCAGATGTAATGTCTAACTATGAACATTCCTGGAAGTATAAAACTTAAGAGATGCATTAAAATAAAAGTAAATGTGATCCTGACAGTAAAACTACGGGTAGCAAACTTGGCAGTGATATAAAAGTGTCCAGCCTGGAAGAACTGCAATCATCACCTCCTTCCATAGTTTGGTTTCTTCATTGTTATTACATGAGCTTTTGGCTTACTTATGCTGCTGGAAGACCATATTTACTGCATCATCTGCATGTATCTTTTAAATACAGCCTTCATACCATATTAATACCATTTATGGTTTTAAGACATCTTTCACTGCTGACACTGGTTACAGTTTTGCCTCATTTTACAACACTTATCTGCTAGTACAGCATTTTCACTATTTCTTCTTGCAGTTTTCAGTCATAGGTGTCTTACACTTGTTTTGTTTCTGGGTCAGGGAAGAAAAATGCTGTGAAATGACATACAGCAGATGTTCTTAGGAAAAAATGTAATTGTTCATCTATCTCAGACAAGACTTGTTTTTTTTCCAGGATACCTGTTTGTCTCTCTTCTTGGTGTTATAATATGCATACATTAGGCTTCAGTTACGTGTTTGCCACCTGTGGTTCTGGGTATGCGTTATCTCTGGATGCTGGTGTGCCTTATATTTACACGATAAATAGAATTCACATTGCTAAACTCTGGAAAATGTAGTGACAAATATTACTGATATTATCTCATTTGTTTAATCTTTTACTAGAAAGTAAGTCAACTAGAATTTCCTGAGCTATCAGTCCTGAGAGCAGAAGACAAATGACTCTGCCCCAATGTCCATTACTTTAAAAGGAAAAGAGTGATGCCTGTTGTACTGATTGATATATATACCTGTTATATGAACATGGAAGAAAGGGTGCAGGAAATTACTTTCTCTATAGATATTTTTCACAAAGACTTTCATAAAAAGAAACATTTTCATGAGTTAATAACCAATAGTGGTATCAGGTCTTTTCCTGTGTTAAACTCTCATGTCATTCCTGTAGTAGAAAAAATTGACCAATTTTCAAGGAATCTAGGTTAGAAATTCACATATTCAAGTGGATTTTCAGGGAATCATTACTAGGTTAACCACCATTTCTTTGTTTGTTTCAATAGTATGATGATCCATTCTTTTATTTTAAAGGACAATCCTTATTTCCTGTTTTGTTTTGGTTTTTTTTTTCTGAAACAAGAGAGAATGTGGCTGAATCAGGTCACTGTCAAGCAACACAGAGCATGTAAGTAATAATTTAACTGAAGTTCTGTTTCAGTGGAAGCATAGTGGTAAGTGCACTTATTTTGGAAGCATCTAGAGAAAGGCCTTTCCTGAGCTCTGTAAAAATGCCCATGCATTTTTGGCAGACTTTAAATACAGGAGGACTCTAGTGTTTATGGAACTTACCCACTGGTGCTACTGATGTGTTCAGTGTTGCTGAAAGGTATATAGAACAAAGGTTTTAGACACCTGTGATAGAATTCACTCAAGAAATGGATTCTCTGTTTGCCTAGGGTAAGGATTGCAAACTTAGGTGATGCATCAGGACTGCTGCTTAAAAGCTGAATAACTTGACTGGTGCAAAGCAAGAAACACAAAACAAATATCTTATGCTCATGTCTTCACCACCATACAAAAATTATGATGAACAGTGCTTGAGCCAAAGTATTTCTTTTTTTAGCATATGATTTTTCTTTTGTTTGTCTTACATCCTCTGTATAGGTCAGGAGTGTCAGAGTAAGGGCACAAAATTTCACTAATAAAACTCTTTCCTGGTATACTGCATCTGGATGAGATGGGATTAACGTTCTTCATTGCAGCTTGTAAAGTGCTGTGCTTTGGATTTGTGGCTAAAATAGTGTTGATAACATACCAGCATTTGGCTGTTGTTGAACAGTGCTTCCATAGCTTCAAGGCTTTCTCTTTTACCCATACTGTCTCCCAGACCCCCAGTAAGGAGGCTGGGGATGAGCAAGAATGAGAGAGGAGGCACTGCCAGGACAGGTGACTCAAGTTAAGCACAGGCATATTCCGTGTCACATAACATCACACTTACCAATAAAAACTAGGGTAGAGGAAGAAAAAGGTGAGATTTTTTTGCTACCAAAGAGGGTATTGTTCAGAGAATGGCTGGGCATTGATATGCCTGTGGAAGCCGGTGAGTGATTTCCTTTGCTTTCCGTTGCTTGGCTTTTTGTTTTTTTTAAACTATTTCTTCTTTGCTTCACCTATTAAACTGTCTTTAACTTGATCCATGAGTTTTCTCACTTTTCTTCTTCCTATTCATTCCACTTGTCCTGCTGGGATGGAGGGTGTGGGTGAGTGGTTGTGTGGTACCCCAGATGCTGGCTGGAGTAAAATCACCACACCTGAAAAGAAGGGATTTTGCATCTTATATAATGAGTAATGATTTGTGCAGATCAGTAAAGAGACCAATAAACACCCTGTTTATTGAAGCATGAAGAAGCTTCTCTGTTCTTAAGTACCAAATGTGAAACATTATGCAATGAGAGTGACTCAGAAAAACAATCTTGGCATAACGTCTAAGGAAATAACACTTGAAATATCTACGGGTTGATTATGATTGAATGTCACATAATTTTAGTTAAAGTATGCTTTCCTATATACCTACAAAACTTCACGTCATGGAACTATCCAAGCAGGAAAAATGCATTATTTGATTTATTTTCAAGCAATGCAAATATATTGCACTAAGAATATAGGAAAAACATTCTCCAGTCAAATAGTTTGAGCTTTGATAATGTATTATCATTTGAGACTCATGAGAAAACCTCAATCTTTTGGGCCCCATAAACAAACTAATACAAAAAAAAAGGAAGAAAAATTCTTGTATACATCTCATGCAGTAATTAATACAGCAATTTGTGCTTCAAGGAAGTAATAATTTTTTCAAAAGCATTCAGTCGTCTTATCCATCTGCCAAAAGCATTACAAAAGTAAGAGTTTTAATAGTTTCTGGAACATATCCTTACCAGTTGTCTTCCCATCTGCAATTAGAAAGAATTTTTAGGAAGTACTTTTCTTAATTAAGAAAATACTTATTTTATATTCTCCAGAGATGCTAAAAATAAGATGAAAGGTGTTTTGACTCTTTTATGAAAAGTTGGAAGCAATTCACTTCATAGTTTAGAAGGATAAATATAGGCCATGTAAGGACTATTGTATATGGAAGAAATGCATAACATGAATGTATGTATGTGAGGAATCTCATATGGTCTATCATGCTGTCTTCAAATTTTGTTCTCTCTATTCTTTACACAAATATTCTTGTTACATGCTAAGTTAAATACGTAATAGGAATACATTTTTTTTTGTACAAAACACCTGGACTGATTCCAGAAAGCAATGCAGGAGTGACTTGATTAAAATGGAACTTCTGTTAAAGTTAATTTCCTTGTAGTGGCACTCATGCAAATGTGCAGTAACTGAGTCTTAAAAGTATTTATGATATATGCTTCCAGATCTGCCTCCAAGGGAATGCAAGTTTCAGAAGAGACAAAGTTAGAAAGGAGATTGAGCAAGAGGAGTGGGCCACAATTTTGGTGGGGACATCAGTTTAACCTCACTGTGAATAAAACTTGGTAATAACTTTTTTGGCTTGTTGGTTGCTTGTTGTTGTTGTTTTGTTTTGGTATGTTTTTTTCCTTTTAAAAAGTAAGTAATTGTTCTTGTAGATTTTGAAAGCTAGAATAGTCTTGCTGTTGTAATTAGTGTGGTGTCTAATGTGATTAAAAACTTCTTGTTTCTCACTTCATATTTTTGTTCAAACTTAAAAAAATAATCTAAATCCAGATTTAGGAGAAATTTTAGGCTGTAACAACAACATTCTGCTCAAGGGGGTGAGGACTTGGGAAAAACTCCTGTTCTCATTAAGGTTGACAGACCTTCATAGATTGTGTCACATACCAATTTTTTATTAAATGAACAATATTTCCCAAATTTTGATCCATTTGTTTTTTATTTTTAATTCTTGGAAATGTTGCACTTCTTAACAGGTTTTGAATGATCCATTATTATAGTGGCCTAGGATCATTTCATGAAGCAATATATCTTTTTATTTCAAATAGTGAGCAATTATATCACATTAAAAAGTCTTTAATGCTGCTGAACAATAACTTTACCTGTTAAGGCATATGCAAAATTTCTTAAGCTAAATCCAGTACTGATTCAGTACACTGAAAATTTAGTAAAACAGAATACATATTTTATAATTTTTTTTTTCATTTGCTTTTCATCTGCTCTTTGATCTTCTCTGTCTTTCACTTAGGAAACTATTTTGTTTGAATTCTTAAAGCTTTTTTTAATTAGTGTTTTGCATTATAAATTCAAGAAATAATTAGGAGTCATAAGATTAACACTGGCAAATGCATTACATGTAATTCTTAATTTAAAGTTGTGTTTAAATTAAAGTTGGAATCATCCTGGAGCCAGAGTAATGAATTATTATTTTTGGCTGTCACATAAAAACAAAGAGTGTAATAGCCTATAAAAAAACCAAAAAAATCTCTAATACTAACAGCCAAGTTAACTGTTGCAAAACTAATAAAATCCTAAGATATTTAGAAGGTTTTTAATAATTTTATTAGCAACTACATATTTATTCAATAATTGATTAATGCAGGCAAATGTGACCCTTCTGCTCTCAATTTCTTACTCTTTCAGGATGTCAGCTTCAGCAAGTAACTGGACAATGTGTATTTCTCAAAAATACAGCATTAGAAATCAGTGTAGTGTTCTGCGCTAGCTCGGAGCCAGGTATTGATCTGTTGGGTCTTCCTGTTTCTTCCCTCATCATTCCCTGCAACTGGAGGGATAGAGGAGAACACAACTTGTGCTCCTGATCCCTTAACAAGTTGTCCCAAGGCCCTGAAGTCTCTCTTGATTGCCCTCCGACTTCTTGTTGCAACTTTGTCACTGCCTACCTGAAAAATCAGTAATGGATAATAATCTGAGAGCTGTAGCAGGGTAGGAAGCGTTCTCTTCACATCTTTAACCTGGGCCCAAGGGAGGCAGCAGCTTTCTTTAGAAGTGGGTCTGGTCTGAATATTGGGCCTTCTGTTCCCTTCAGAAGGGAAACTCCTATGATAATGACCCATCTTTTTTTTCTTTGTAGACCTAGTTTTGATGCAGGGCATAGGCCAACTTAATCCTGGTGTCACCTCCAAGCTATGTGAAGCATCATCCTCGTTATTTTTCAGTTCAACTTGTAGGGGCTCGTACCTGTTACACAAGAGCACCTGGGAAGCTGGGGCTGTTGCTGAGGAGAAATGCCTGATGTGCCAGGCAGGAACTTGTCACCATTGCCCCTCTCCTTCCAGTCACTATGTTCAGTCAGCTGGAGAGGGGATAGGGAATCCTCTGTATTACTTATCTTGTCTCCTTGTTGGACCTGTCTTGGGGAAGGTAGGATGTGGTTCCAGTAGTCAATCTCCCTCTCACACTCCCTGATGCTTCTCAACCTACTCATCTCCTCCTGGACCTCTGTCACTAAGCAGAGGAGTTCCTCTACCTGGGCACACCTCCCACAGCTGTGCTCACTGCTGCCGTCCTGTACCAGTGTACAAACAGGGCACACCCTGCAGCCTGACGCCTGAGTGGCTGCGTGTTCCCACTGGAGTTCTGTCTGGGCAGCTGAAGCAGTTGTGGGTGCAGAGCTTAGAGAGGCCATGGCTTTCTGCCAGGTGGAAACAATCCTGCTCTGGTCACCCACACTCCCCAAAAGCTGCTTTTTCAGGCATAAGTGTGGTCGCTGTTGCCCTCACAATGCCCAGGAGCCGTCAACATCTCCCAGAAGAGCTGCCAGCTCCTAGTGGGTCTCTCTGCTCCCCTGGCATTTCCCCACCACAGGAAAACCCCTAATATATGGCGTATATTTTATAACCTAACAAGCCATGCTACCTTTGCCTAGTTGAGTAGACAGGTTATGTTAGAAAGAAGGGAGGGAAAAGGCAATTCACTGGGAGATCTGAGCGATGGGAAGAAGGGCAGTCCCATTGGAGATAGGGAAAAGATGATACAATCATCAAGGACTTAGAGAACATGTAGACATAAAGTCAGTGTATTTTCAGAACTAAAGGTGAGAAGGAGAAATTTAATTTTCAACGCTTCCTTCTGTAGAAATTTAGGAAATCTTTAAAACATTATGATACTATTTTTGTATCAGTAGCTTTCAATAATGAGAGATGTTATCTCTTTTTCTTCTCTTTAAGTCCAAGCTTCAAGATCTTAATTATGAAAACACTTAACAACATGATATCTATCTGAATGGAGATGGAAAGGACTCCATTCCCAATTACATTTCTCATGTGGCTGACTTCAATAGATGGGTTTTTCTTGTGGTGTCAGAGAAGGTACTGATGCAAGAAGTACAAAAAAGTTCAGACCTGCATGGTATAAAAAGCTTTCAGAAAGTACCTGGGAGAAAGGTAACAGACAAAACTTCAATACATACGCAGAACTAAGTAACTTAAATGTTTGAAGAACTTTAAATTGTGTGTTGTCCTAGAAATATGTCCTTCAGTGTAAAAAAAAATATTAAAAATGTGTTTTATGATAAATACATTTCAATTTTAAATGAGAAATACACAAATATGGATGAAAACTCTTTACTAGTAGAGTAATGCCCAGTGTTGATAATGGGAATACGGTCCTACTGCTTAACATTTATTGTTACATTTGATCTGTGTCCATAATCAACTTTAAGATGCTTAGAGTTGCTTTCATACTGTTATGTCCAGAAAGTTATAGTACATGCATGTAGCTTTGTTCAAGTATTGTATTAGCTGAACTATTCAGACTGTTGGGAAAAACAGGTTAGTAAATTTCCTGGGTTGAATGGAGAAAACAGCAGTTTACAAATATTCTAGATCCACATTTTAAACTAATTTGCTTTAATAGTTTTTGCAATGTTTATTTTTCTGTATCTTGGAAATTGTTAAAGGAGTGCAGTCCAAACCCTAGATTTCCCAAAGCAGAATATCTCCATCGGATCTGCTCAGGGAAATTTAACACTCATTCTTCAATGCCTCATGCTCCAAAGATCCCAGGTTAACACACCTGATGCCCATAGCGGGATGTTTGGAGGTGACACTATCCAAAGGTGATGGCCTAGGGTTCCATCTGGGTTGCCAAACTGCTAGAGAAGTGCAGTCTGAACCCTAGGTTTCCTGTGAAGCAGACTCTCAGGCATTGAATCCCCAAAAAAAGGACTAATTTAATAGAATGGTACACTAGCAGGGTCAGCTCCAGCTGGATGTCTCCAGAGAGGGACCCCCTCAGTTATTTCCCTGTAGTTTTTAAAGTCTCCTAGTCTATTACATAAGTTGTTCATGTACCTGTTAATGTGACAAATGTGTGTATTTTGTCCAAACAAATGGTATAACTGTTACTTGTCCTTTTTGGTGATTTGAGTTGTGGTGTGGGTGGCTTGTTTTGTATAGTCTCATTACTTTTATTACTATATATTTATTATTTTTTTATAAAACTATTATTATTTTCTTCCTTTTCTGTCCTATTAAACTGTCTATCTCAACCGATGAGTTTTACTTTTTCTTTTTTTTTTTTCCCTGATTCTCTCCCCCATCCCATTGGAAGTGTGGAATGAGCAAGTGGCTGTGTGGTGCTTGGTTGCCAGCTGGAATTAAACCACAGCACAGTAAGTTACAGTATGATTAAATCCACAGAATGCTTCACTTCAAGAAGGTCTACTTTTGAATTACTGGTTCCATTACACATCTGTGTCACATCATACAAATGGCTTTCTCGCTTAAAGGACAATCAGGAATTCACTGTAGTGGAGATAACTCCATCTCCAAGTCAAGGCAGCCATGGAAGGCAATTTAACAGTGAGAGCACCAGTAACGTTCTGTCTTCTGATGGAGGTTATAGCTCTGGAAGGTGTTGATACAAAATACTATAGATACAAATAGAAAATGACTGGTAACAACAGAAACATGGATGCATCTGTTTCATTTTTTTTGCCTCAACAAGGAAAACAGAAGCTATTTTCATTGTTTTCTTGAGGGGATTGTTAGCTGAAAGCATATTCATATTGTCGCAAAGCCCTTGTAACTCAATTTTCCTAAAATGAGTATGTCTTTGTGTCTCACATTTGATCTCTGATACTAGACAGAACAAGTCTGGAACTGGCTTTTATTGAGTGACTTATTCCCTCCATCAGTCCTTTCACTTTGAAATCTTTTGGACCTCCTGTTGTCTGTCTCTACGTCTGCCTTCTGAACTTTTAAAAAATAGATTATTGGATAAAGCATATTTTTACACTGTGCTTGTCTCAAAGAAATTAGTCGCCATCAGCTGTTAAAGACTGGATTCTTTACACTTTTAATGATGCAAGTCACATATTTATTCTCTGCCAAAAATGCAAAGGAGGGAGAAGAGGCTTGATAATCTTGGCACTGAAACTTTAATGAGAAAAATTCTGTGTAATCATGCAAATCAACATTTGGCTGGCTTTTTTGGACAGTAGCTCATTCTCCACCTGCTAAATGGTAAACCTACCTGGCACAAAAGAAAAAAAAGAAGAAGGGGAGAATTCTTCCTGCTTTGTGTCATCACAGTTCAGTGGTAAGGCTGTGTCACCAGTGGCTGCATTTTTTTGTACTGGTACTTAATGGCTTTTTTAACATAAGTTTTCTATTCCAACAGAAATGTCAGTCTGAACATTCAGTTCTTCAGTAATACTAAAATAAGACTATAAAATCACTGAGTCTCTTTGACATATTTCAGTGTAGCAATTGTAACTGTTCCTGTTTCACAGCCAAATAATAGTGGAGACTGAAACCCATAAGATTTTACAGTGTTTTCACATATAAGGAACATCCTAAAGCGTGTTGTGCATTGAATTTAGATTATAATTTATACCATAAAGTTGGTGAAATTTTCTGAACTTTATACAGTGGCTTGCAAGTAACATCTGCAAAATTTCATTCTAGTCAACACTTCCACAAGAAGACATGTATGTAATGTCATTCTGATAGGATGTTTAGCTTTTCCTGTTTTGGACAGCTTTTGCTGTATTTTTCATAGTCAGCTTTTGCTAAAACTATTAAATAATTATCTTTGGCTTGATACTCCAGCTATGCTGCATTCATTCTTGTGGTTTGGTTTTTTTTTTTTTTTAATTAATCAAATATCTTGTTTATTAGAAATTAGTAATAACTTTGGAGAGCTATTCTTATCTAATCCAAAACAACATTTACTTAAATGTCTGCAGTCTGACTTCATTAACACCTCACTCACTGTCCCAATTAAAGAATATTCTTGAAAGTACCTAACATACTAAGTACTTATTCATAACTGCAATAAAACACAGCAAGATATTTTTCCTTTCACATTCTAATAACCATACAGCTGCTTTTACTTTCAGACTACAGCAGACAGTGATTAAAAACCTGAAGCTTATTTACATTTCAAACAGTTTACTCCAAATTTATCTTAGCACTACCAATGCAGTTGCACACTTCTTGGAAGACCCTTGCCTTTCCTCCCTGGGGATGGTGGTGCTTGCTGGACTGCTGCCATGCTCCCTTCTGCCTATCCTCTCTCTAGCATACTATGTAGACTTGAGAAATCTGTAGAGCGATCAACAAGCTGTGAAAGGCATTTACTGTCCAAGAAAACAGAGATTTCTAGTCTGCTCATACTTCAGAAGGGTGAGTGTTGGTTTGGTCAGGCTTCTAGGAAGCCTCTAAGGCAGCCTAAGTTTGTACTGCAGCTAAAAGAAGCAATGATTAGCTTAGTCCCACTTCTGTGTCATGACTTTTCTGGTTTTGGCACAAGCTTTTGTGCAGCTGTGTGTTGAAATGAGTTAGAGAAACAATTCAGGTTAAAGTTAACACAATTAAGAAGACAAATAGAAATGCTTACTTTGAAATCCAGCTGACAGGTCAGACCTGATAATACTTAGAAACCCTTTGATCAAAGCCTTTCCGAAGAATTATTCAGAACCATTCATTATATATTTTCCAGATGAGACCTTGTTAGGATGCCAGGTCTCATCTGAGAGATTGCTCAGATCTTAAGTAGGGTTCATGATAGGAATGATAAGGAATCAGTTGATTTTAAATCTGGCATTGAAGGTTTTTTTCTGCACCAAATTTAAAGAGTAGATATTAGGACATCCATGAATACTGAACCACCAGTTTTTATGTTAATTCATGTACATTGTACTTCTCTGAAATCAGATCCACAAAGCAGAAAGAACCTTTTAGCACTTAACGGGAAAAAGGATAAAAGACCTTGGAGCACTACTCAGGTAATTGTTTGGAGCATTTCACAATATCGTTCTACCTCATTCATTCCCCGTGAATCAAAAAAATGGGATTTAGCAGATGTACATCCTTCTCTGTATTCTTTTTAATATTGAAATCCTGCCAGACATTTCACCATAGACAGATATTTTTTTTTATAAAAAGCAATTTTCATAGTAGTTTTGTATCTAATTTTACAAGACAGTATTCCCTGTACTGTCGAGACATTCTTCATTCCAAAGTCAGTCAATATTCTATATTGCACCTACCTTGTACAGAGTATACCTGAAACAGTGAATGGTTTATATATATTATGCACCAAATAAAGAATAATCCTCCTTCTTAGAGTGCAACCTTTTACTGTGCTCTTTGCATTGTACTTATCACGGTGAGGCGGGTTCCCCATGATACATACTAATGAAAAAGATGGAATGAGAATAAGACATCATTAGGGATTTTCCCAAAGCTACTCAGTCCCAGATTTCTTTCAACTTTATGATTTGTCAACAGAATTACATAACAAATATGAGGTTTTACATATTAGCATTTTCACTGTTGAACCATTAACTGCTTGTATGATAGGAAAAATCATTTTATATTTGTGCTATCTAGAAGAAATGAAGTACATGGTCTGTTACTCTATAATTTATTTACATTTGATCCTTTTTTTAAGTTTATGAGCACTTCTTAGAGACATAGGAAATGAAATATGTTTAAAATGTAAGCAAATTAAGGAATAATTCATTATACCTTAAATATCCATAACACAGCAGAAGCCCTTTACAGAAAAAGCAACCTGCACATTAAATTAATGGCAATAGCATTCACATAACTGTAATCAGTTGAATAATTCAAATAACCTGGAATATGAAGAAAATCGGGGATTAAAGACAAGCTAGAACATTTCAAATGCTTACTGTTTCTTCTCTAGCAACACATTTTCCATGTAATAGTATATTATGCCAGATTTTGTCCCCCATTGCATCCAGGGAGTTTCACTACAGGCAGTACACATAGAATCACAGAATGGTTTGATTTGGAAGGGACCTTAAAGATCACCTAGTTCCAAGCCCGGGGACACATCCCACTAGACCAGGTTGCTCAAAGCCCAATCCAACCTAGTCTTGAACACATCCAGTGATGGACCATCTACAGCCTCCCTAGATGTTTGTTGTTCCAGTTACAATAAAACTTTGTGCAATGTGAAAATATAACCCAAATTCCAATAAACTCTCACTGATATTTTTAGTCAGATTTACTAACAAGTGAATGAGTAAATGACTAACACTATTGGGTTAAATCTTAAGTGTTTATACTTCCCTTGACTTTAAATACATGTGGAGTCTTTTCAGTAGAAAGAGCTAAGTAGTGACATTTGATTGTTGCTTCTGTATATAGAGAAACAAGAAAAAACATACAAAGAAGGTCTTCCTCTTAATGCTGTACTCAACCACAGCCTAATTCTTATTGGCTTTATAGACCGATCTTTTATATTTACATAAAACCTACATCAACAACGTTACCATGGTTACATAATTACAATTTAACCATGCAAGTGTCTTATCAAAATAATCAGGTACTAAATCAATGCTGGGACTGAGTCTACATATCCCAAACAAATATTCTTTGTTTTCTAATTAACTGCAAGTTCCTCTGTATAAAAATAGTATTCCCTAATCAACAGACTTGTGTCAATCAAAATTTTCAAGCCTGAAATTTCTCTTTTTGTTTTTCTGAAAAGCTGAAATATTAACAGAATGTATTGGCATAACTTTGTGATTTCCTGGATCAGCATTACTTTACCAACATTTGCTTTCAGAAAAGATTTTCCTTTTGGAGATTTTAATCTCATTTGCTTACTAGAATGTCTGTATTTCAGGGAAACAGGACTTCAAATGGCTTTCATTATTGATATCTGAGAATGAAGATAGCAGAGAGATCTACTATATTTTCCTGAATGAAGAGAAATTACTGATATTGATCAGTTAGTGCTGTTGGGATGGATCACATATCATTAAACTGTCTTTTTGAAATGAAAGATCATGCCATTCAAGATACTCTCCCAGGTTTGCGAACAAATTCTCTCTCCACGGGTTTTTTTTCTCGATAAATAAAAGACCGCAAGAGGAAAAAGGCAAAAGACAATCCTACAGAGCTTCTTTTCTTGCAAAAGAGATGCAAAGAACAGTGCCTGGAAAACAGATTAAACAGTCAGCTTTGAGTTTCAATTATTTTTTCTATATAGACACTTGAGGACTATTTTTCAAATATCCTTGTAAAAATTAGTTCTACAAAAAGTTTTGTTATGGTTTGTTTTTTTTCCCATTTCTGTGGCCTTCTATAACAGTTAAATAGTATGAAAAATAAAGCATATCCTTTACTGTAGTGCGTGTACAGATACTATGATAACGGATGAGTAAAAGAATTTTTTGATTGTAAGATAATATAATGTTGTAAGTAATATATGCAGATGCTCAAGAATACTAGGTCTGTCAATATATTTTTGACTTAGTTCTTCCATTCAATTTTTAAATTTTACTTTGCATATAAAAAGTTTTCTTAGGTGTAAACTCATCAAAATATGCAGAAAAAACTCTAATAATTTTAGTCATTGATAGTAGGAATATAGCTGTCTTTCATTAAAGTGATTGATAAATGTATGTTGGACATTTATATAAGTAACACATTTTTAATCCAATGAGACAGTCTCTCCAGTATTGTCTGCTGAGAGATGTGGCTGGAATAGGGGATTCCGCTCATTTCATTCGCACAAAAAAGACCAATTTCTGTCTGGATGTTCAGCCCAGGATGCAGCCTGCGTGGGGCACCTTTCCTGTTTGTATGGAATGTGATCTGTTCCTTTTGGCTTTCAGGGCACGCTGCAGGCTCCATCTGTCTCATTCAAGTTTCAAAATTAAGACCATCAAGGTATAAACTAAGACATAGTGCTGGTCGATGAGGTTAATTATTAATATTCCAAGGCACTGATGTGACTTGAGTAAAAGTTTTGTGTTTTTTCTTACATGTTTATAACTGGTAACATCCTCAAACTCCAAAAAATACTGGGAGTTTTTTGAGAGCATGTGATTAGTTGCTGAAAGCTTAACATTTCATGGGATTGTGCACGCGTGTGATTTTGAAAAGTTTCACCTCCAATTCAGGCCAAAAGAATGAACATCAATTCATATATAAGTTATGTTTGAATTCCCAGTAAGACATAAACCAATAGGGAATTTATTGGTAGGTGTTCTATGGTATTTATGATAGAATCACAGAATCATTTAGGTTGGAAAAGACCTTTAAGATCATTGAGTCCAACCATTTATTATCATGTGGCATTTTAAATTCAAAGCATTGACTACAACTGTCATTACAAGAGACAACATTTCATGTTTGTAGATATCATAAAACACTGATGTATGTTTTCATCAGGAAAATTGTTATCATTATTCACGTGTGTTTCTCTGCTCTCTCTCCTGCTGCTTAAGTGTGCATCGGTGTTGGAGCAGTGTAATTAGGGAATTACTAAGTCTTAGTTAACATCTCTGTATTTCTTAAGCAATTAGCACTTTATAGAGTAGAAATTTAACCTAGAAAACTAAAACTCAGTGTGAGAACAGTCAGTAGAGATTTTTTCTCAGTTGACATTTGGTGCTGACAATGGCATCTAAAGATTAGATACCTGTGTTAGCACATCTTCTTTGCCTGCTTTTTTATAGCTTCAACTATTCCTCATTTTGCCTTCCTATTCTGAACAAATGCAGATGAATATCAGCTTTTCTTTCTTAGCTTGGTGCTACAGACTTTCATTCTAATAGCAGATTTAGAGGGGGCTGTTTCTAGTGCCTAGTTATCAGCAACATTTTTTCTGGTTTCTGAATCATTGTTTGAGACATCTGCTTGCACTGCCAACCTGAGAGCTGTCTTTAAAATCATACATCCTTGACATATATAATTAACTAGCTTGGAGAAAGATGGTGGACTGAAAGATGTACAGGGTCAGAAAAAAAACCCCATTACTTGGCACATATTCATATGACCTAATTAATCTAATGGAGCAGGAGGAATTAATCAGGTTTTCAGCCATTTCTCCTGCCATCTGTGTCTCTCCTTTTATTGTGTTTAATGTTTTCAGTTTTCCCACCCAAGATATCCAATACCTTTCTGCTGAAGATGACCACATATTCATCTACTTTTTATTGACAGTATGTAATTGTCTGCCAGGAATGAAGGCTAAGAGGACAGCTTTCATTAGGTGGAAAATAGTTTGAAGGGTTTCAACAATGGTGTTGACGCAGATCTGCAGAAGTGCAGGTAGTATGCAGTGTGGATGGCATGCTTAAAAGAAGAAAAAAAAACCCTAAAAATTGTAGAAGGAAAAATATCACTGCAGACTGTATTAGGCATCTGAATTGTGGCATTATTGACTGAAAACCACAAATAATATGAATTTATTTTAATTGAAATGTTAATCTATGTTTTGCAAAGCACAGATATTTTGAAGTATTGCGTCCAATTCTTGATTTAAAAATTTTTCTAAGTAGGTCATGTGTAACTCATCCTGAATCATTAATATTAGAAAGTGGTTGTCAGATTTACCTAAATGCCATTCCGTGTTACTGAAGTTAACACATTTGACCATGCTATGAAATGCCATTCTTCCATATTTAAGCATGGCCCCGCTTTTCATCAGTGTAAAGGAGCAGGGTGTTAAAAACCTTAATTAATCTAGATTAGTGTCTTTTCTGTAAATTTGCACTGCTTCTGTAGTATTTGAAAGAGACCGGTATATCATGAATTTAGCTAGGCTCATGTTTCAAATACATCCTGTGCTTTTCTCCTTTTGTTATTTAAATATATATTACCTTGGTTTCTGCTAGAATTTATTTTTTCCCTCACATGCTAGAAATATGAGTTCTGCATGCATGACTGCACACAGAACACATAATTAATCTTGAACATTGTGGTAAGATTCTTAAGATGATATGTCAAAGGTTTGATTGCATGTTTTGCAAATGAGAATATTTGTAGACATATATTTTGTCAGAAAGACGCTTTATCTTTTTCACAGTTCAAGGTGGAACTTGGCAAGGGAGAAAAACTGGGAGTGTTCCTAAACAAATAAACAGCATCAAGTTCAGGATACTCTTTGAGCTGAAAACAGGTATATGATAGTAGATTACTTGGGAATGCTTCATATAAACTTCTTGCAACTTGGCATCCTTTCATAGCCCTGCTGGAAAGACGTCACTGGACTAAATGATCATTGATCTGAACTAATACCACTATTCTTGTATTCTATTATTAAGTTTTAGATTAACATTACTTTTTCATAAGGAGATTTTGGCTGGAGTAAGACCTGCTTTGGCTCCCAGAAGGAAAATCAACTTGCTGATTTCACAAACTGTGTTAAAAGTAAATGCCATCCTCCTCTAGTGGCCTGATCATTAATGGTAAACAATAATTTCTGCTCTTCTTTTTAATAATATACTGGTTGTAGGAAACATAAAATCTGCCTGACAGATTTTGTTGTGGTTTGTTTTTTTTTCTCAATGTGTTCTACTGTTCTAGGTAAGAAATTGTCCTGGTTTTGCTGGGACAGAATCATAGGCCAGCCATAGTCTGCAGGTTGTTAGCAGTTTTAAATCAGTGAGAGCAGGCGACCTACTTACTCACAGGTGTATCCCACACCATAAATGTCATATAAAGGGGGAAGCTTGTTGAAAATAGGGGCTCTCCTGCTTGGATTCCATATGATTCTGCTTTTCTCCATCCTTGGAGGGGCTTGCTTACCATTTTACGCCCGAGGGCTGCTTTCCTGTTCATTGTGAACACTACATTCACTGGGCTAAGTATAACTTTGTATTGGCATTGGTATTTGTTTAGCTGTTTCATTAAGTCTGTTTTCATTTCAACTTGTGGATCAAATCTTTTCTTGATTCCCTTTCTCTGCTGGGGAGGGTCGTCAAGTGATAGAGCAACTGTAGCCGTTTAGTTCAGATTTTTTTTCTGTTACATAAGAGTGAATGTAGAGTAGTTCAGTAACTTCAGTCAAGTTGCATAGAATTTTCATTTGGCTAACCAAGTAAAAAAACTATAGCTTTCCATATTAGTTTAATGTAAGCAGTATTTCTTATTTAGGTGGTATATTTGTTCACTTGCACATCTTCAAGCATATTATGTTAAGTGATAAGCTGCTTCACTTACCATGAAAAAAACTCTGGCAATAAAGATCAGAAAAGAAGCGAAAAGAATAAATTTGTGGAAAGAAACGTATTATTCACAGGCCAGCATTTGTACAGGTAGTATAGACCTACCCAAAAGCTATAAATAAAGATAACCTGAACCTTAAACAAATATAATCAGAATGTGATTATTATAAACATTTTCTTGTACAGCTTAAGAGAGCTGAAAAGGTCATGATTCAGTGCACCCTAAAAGAGATAATGATATACCATTATTTTTTAGCTATTTTATCCAGTCACTTAGACATTGCTTTATGGTCTTGCTAAGCCACATTTTGATTCTTTTAGGTGGTCTTTATTTGGATAACATAAATATTCCCTCTTAGGCTTTTCTTTTTTTCTTGAGGATATTTCTCGGGGAAACGACTTCAACTGAGAGATAAGTATGACTGATAGTGAGAAGTAAATGAAGAATGCTATAGAAAATTTGAAGATTTTAAGTGTCCAAGTTAGACCATCTTAAATTCAAGATATAATCCTTTATTTCAATTCATAAAATCACTTTTGTAAATATCCTTCTGTGTTCTGTGTTTTGTTATTCTTGGTGATCTGGGCATGCTCTGAGCATAATAGTACTTGTGGAATATTAGCAGCTCCCACTTCTGATGAGACTATTAAAGCTAGGTGTCAGATTAGGCCTGACAGTTTGGTATTTGTCAGAAGTGACGAATTATAAGCAAGGTTTTGGAGGGTTATCATCCTCGACAAAGCTAAAATTAAATAATCAAGTCTTTTTGCAGATCTTGTCCTAAAGTTCAAAAACAGGCCTCTTCACTCGGGTATTTACACAGATTCAGTAGAAATTAACTTCAAAATGTAATGCCAAAACTGTGCTTTTTTTCTTTCTGGGTTACATTTAGTAGTACACAGATCATATCAAAACTAAATCTAAAAATCAACATTGTTTACAATCCACAGGAAAATTGATTTTTTTAAATTTGGCTTTGATCTAAAATTGATTGATTCACTGTCTCTGAGAAAAGCCCATCAGGAATTTAGATATAATCACCAAACCTGTCACTGGACATAACAAAGTTCATAGCATCATCAGTATTATTTTTGGATGTAAACTAATTTGCTACAAACTTTGTAATCTATCATNNNTGTAATCTATCATGACAGGTTTTTTGTTTTATTTAACATAATTAATATATTTAAATAATACATATATATTAGATTTATCATTTAAAATGGTTATCTTAGACTGTAAGAATTTCATTTAAACTGCAGAATAAAACTGCAAACATAGGTATGGTCCTGATAGTTTTCATGTGCTACTTCACTAAAACACTCCAACAGATCCTAGAAGAGAGGAATATGGACTATTTTCCAGCATGCTGAGCATCTGAATTCTGTGTTCTTAATGGCAAAGGGCTGTGTGCTCCTTATCCACTCTCACAACCATGAAGTGATATTTCAGCATTGATGAGCATCTCTTCAGGCATTCATGGTTGTCTGGTTCCTTCCAGCAGCTGCCACTTCTCATGCACACAAATACCCTTGTGCCTCCCCTGAGGCAGCAAATGACAGCGTGTGGGTATACATACCTCCAGTTCTCTCTCTCTTCTATCCTTGCCTGCCAGTGTTAATCTTCTCTTTGATCTCCCTTATGTCTTCGAATTTAGACGATAGAATCACACTTTTACAATTGTGTGTGTATGTGATGTCTATATATTTCTCCAAAAAAGTGTGAACCACAACCCATAAAGTACATGCTCAGGCATTATTGTGCTACATAAGCAATGAAAAACGATGGTTTTGCTTAGTCTAAATATATTAAGAACTATAGTGTGCTATTCATAGTGACTCCAGCTAGGTAAGTAAAAACAAGAAATGGAATATTATTTTGAAATTTTATAATGGATTTATTTAGAGTAAAATGCGCAATCTTAAACTCTAAGGTAAAGAGCACTACACAGATGTGATAGCCTTCCTATAGTTATATAATTGCTGATGTCACTTACTGAAACACAGTAACTTATTCTTCACAGTGCTCTGGATTCTGTTGGACCTCTTTCATTGTCTGTGCTAAACCAGGTCTGGAACAATAGATAACATGAAACATTTTTGCAGATTGTACACATGCCACAAATTGAGGGCCACTATATTATCCTGTATTCTATGCCTTATTTTGCACAAAACATGCACTAAGAATGTTCCTGTTTTTGTAGATCTTATTTGTGTAAGGAAATAATGTGCTAAATCTGTTCTGCAGCCTTCACATGTGGTACCATCAAGTTTACCAACCTGGAGGGAGACTGCAAAAGTGGCTGGAGAAATAAACATGAGATTGGTAAAGGTGTTTAGCGGTTATTTCTGTCAGTACAGAAGTTACTGGAGAAACCTTTTTAATCCTAACCTCTCAGGTAAGCCCTGAGGAAAAAAAGTAACAGGATTCATTACTTCAGTCTCCCAATTTAGTTAGGTGAAAGAAATGTCCATAGTTGAAAGCAGTTACTTGTGTTTTTGTAATTTGTTCTTTGCTTTTTACTTCAGGCTGTGTACAAAAATAGTAACTCACTCTTGCAGAACTTATTACTGCACCTCGAATCTACAGTGAGCAGTATTTGCAATAATTTAATGAGGAGAAAATGAAGCAAAACTCTTGTTCATTTATCTTGTCTTGAGTATGACATCTTGGCTTCAGATTAATGTACAGTTGCTGAACTTTTACATTTTGCTTAAGACAGCTTTTTAACAGTAGTTGTATTCAATCTTTTTAAAATATAGTTTAATATTAGCTTATAAGTATGAACTCTTCTTTACACAGCACTTCATGAAAAAAATAAAACACTGCCTTTAATTATTTTCATTAAAATTTGCATTCTCATTTTATGGAGCCAGTCTGATGTCTTGCATACCAAGAACTTACTATGATACAAGAGTGTCATCTAGTGAATGATTTGGATGAAGGACACAAACACAAATTTCTCCAATAGTATCCAGATTTTTGAGTCATACTATAAGTATAGCTAGTCAGACAGCAGAAATGCTCAAAACATTTAAAAACTTTTCTTCTGATCAAAGCTATACATTGAAGAAGAATTATTTGAAAATTGTACTGTTTAAAAGAAAAGGACAAATTGACATTTAATGCCTCAAGACATGGTACTTATTCTTCCTTAATACCTTCAAATTTCATGTACTAAAACCACAATCCAAAATTCCAAAAGTCAACGTCTAAATATAAAGTAAATTAAATTAGAAAGTTAATTAGAAGTTTCTTTTTCTAACACAAGCTGAACATTTATGAGTTGTTGAAAGTCTTAAACATTTATTTTCTTTACCTTAGAAAACAATAAATAACTGGTTTCACCAGAAAGGTCTGAAAAAGATATTACCCATGGAGAGCACTTGTGTTAAAGGGTCTTTTATGTCTTTACAAACATTAGCTAAACTCTGCAGTAGTCTGTTTTAATAGTTATGCCAGTATGTTATGCCTGCAGTGGAATAAAAGATTTAAGGTGAGTTTGAACATAAACTCTATTCTTATTATCGTCTTGTTCTTTGATATTCAATAAATTGGTGATGTATCAGGAAATACTTATAAATTTGTAGCTACAAATTGCAGTTTTTGCTAAACAGACCATTTTGTTGAAAGAAGGAGGATTTTCACTGCATGTGAAGGACAAAAATCTATATTAGGCAGTGACTGATAATTTTTATCCTACAGACAACTAAAGACTAGGGGGAAAGAAGAGAATGCTATTTTCAGTAACATGGTTTTATTTTTAATTGCACTAAAATTATTCATTTTAGATTTTTGATACTACATGTGCTTTCAAGGGTACTATAAAAAGAACACTCATTGAAGTTTATTAGATTTCTCATCTGAAAAATTAAATAAAGTGTAATTGTAATTAAGTTAAATTTTTGGCTGAGACACTTAAAGTGATAGCAAATCCTATTATTATCCAGCCCATGAGTATAGTTCATCTGCTTCATTTTGGCTATTTCTTTGTTATTTCTATTTGTAATCATTCCCTGGTCCTTTCTCTAGATTCCTTTCGGTTATACATTTCTCAGTCATATTTCTTCCAATTCTGCTTGTATTGTCTGTTTGTCATAAGCTACCCTTTCATTTTCTAACACATCTGCTTTTCTTCATTTCAGCCCCTTAGATGTCACCTTTTAAAATCAGTGTTGTAGGGGCAAATAGCAGAGAAATGTAACAGCAGTTGTGGCAATAAAAGCTATAAAATAGTTGTCAAATAAGAGAAATGGGACTCAGTAAGCAATTCAGTCATGGCTGACTTTTCAGTGTGGGCTTATTCATAACAGTTACAGGTTCAACACTATTCTTATAATCTGAAGCACAGAAATGCTGTACTTTGAAAGCCTGTAGGCTTGAGAATATGGTCAGCAGAAAGTTACCCTTTTCTGGTAATCAGTATTGTGGTGGGTTAACCTTGGCTGAGCACCAGGTGCCCACCAAGCCACTCTATCACCCCCCCTTTTTCTTCCCCTCTCCCTCCTCAGCAGAGCAAAAAAGAAGGGAGGAAAATAAGATGGGGAAACAAAAGCAGTTTAATAATAACAGAAGAAAAGCCAAGCAAATCCACTTGCAGAAGCAAAAGAAAACAGTTATTCTCTACTTCCCATTAGTGTTTGGCCACTCCCTGGGAAGCAGGGCTCCAAGACACATAGCAGTTGCTCTGGAGGACAACAGAACAGCCCCCATCTCCTCCTTCTCCCTAGCTTTATAGCTGAGCTGATGTCATATGGTATGGAATATCCCTTTGCTCAGTTTGGGTCAGCTGTCCTGGTTGTGTCCCCTCCCAAGATCTTGCCCACCCCATCCCACTGCAGGGGGTGAATGTTGGGAAGAGCCTTGGTGCTGTGCGAGCCCTGCTCAGCAGTAGTCACAACACGGGTGTGTTATCAACACCCTTCTAGCTCCCAGCACAAAACACTGCACCGTGAGGGCTGCTATGCAGAAAACTAGCTCAGCCAGACCCACTACAGTATAAAATAGAATTAGCCACTCAGTGTAATGATATGACAGACTTGTATCTGTTCACAGAATACGGATCTGTGATAACTGCTTTTCAAAAGTTTCAGGACTATCTTTTCACCATTATAATTACGCACTTTTTCTTGGCTGAGTTTTCTTTTCTTCAGCTGTGATTCATTGTGAAGTTAGAATAATGATCATGTTTTATAAAATCTTTCGGCTTATCTTTAGTTTGTGTGTGCTGATTCTTTCCTTTAGAGTACTGTCTAGTTGGTCTACTCATTAACCAAGCTGTGGACAGTATTTTGTTCTTATAATAAAAAAAATCATGTTCTACACTCTATGTAATATGTAGCTCTATATATTTCAACATGTTGAAGTTGGAAATACACTTTAATAACAGAAGCAATTACAATTCTTTTATTCTTTCACACTTTATTCATTTTTTTTTCAAATTACGATCATTGAGAATCATCTCTCCAGTGAGAGGGTCATTCTTGGACAATGTTGACATCAGCTTCTCTTCTGTCATTTTTCAGACCATTTTTCCCCTCTGTTGTCTTCTTGTAATGGCTTAAGTGTAATCATCTCTTTCAGGGAGTGTATCTCTCTTCCAGTGTAGGAGACAAACCCTGTGCCATCATAAAATCATGTTTGGCCAGAACTAAATAGAAAGGTTTTAAATTGGACTATTACACTCACACATAAAACACTGTAATCTAGTTCTAAAACAAAATAGTTTTCAAGTGCATTACCAGAGGCACTGTAGCAAGATCTTTCATGCTATACTGCTGTCGTGGCAAATTTCATTCCTCTTCCCAAGCAAAAGCCCATATAACTTCTTTGAGTTCTGAATGTGTGTTTTTCCCTTAGTGTGCCAGGCACAAACTTGGGATTTTTTAGGTGTAGCACTGTTAGAATTACACCTGCTTCCATCCAAACTTCTTGCATCTCTTTTAGAGCAATGGCAATCTATTCACCGGTTTATTTCTTATGGTACTAAGGTTCCAACTATATTTTCTGTCGTACTGCAGGCAGCATGCTCAGAGCTGCGTTTCCTGCGTTTCAACAACCTTTAGAAGGTGAAGTGTTCTCTGGCACAAACCAAGACAGCCCTACATCAGACACCTTTAGAAAAAAATAAGGATGTCAGTACTGCTTCAGATGCAACATATTCCTGGAGGTCCTGCAACAGCAGAGACCACAAGGCCACCATGCAGTGGGTGGCCCTCAGCAAGAGACAGACAATGATGAGGAGGAACACCTCTGTGACTGTGACACAAGGATTTTACCAAAACAATGAGAACAGTGCCAAAAAAAAAATCCCCATATGAAACCATTCTGATGGGCTTCCCGGTGTTAGTATTAAATCACTAGCTGCTCAGGTCAGTCTGCTAGTTTCTCTCCTGGCTTCCTCCATCTGGTCATCAGCTGGCCTGCTACCCCTTCCCTGGGACAAATAGCTGCCAGGCTTTCACACTGAAGATCTAAAGCGAAGGTTAAAAGCAGCAACTGGAATCCATTGCCTACTCAGAGAATAAAGGGGGAGAAGCAAGGTAGTTCCCATTAAAAGGCCAGTAGCCGTGCTTCCTGAACCGTACCCACCATGAAAGGTCACCCTTGTATGATCAGGTTAATGGTACCTTTCTTCCAGTTAAGCGCCATCTGTCCCAACATAAGAGGACATGCTTTCTCATGAGGTTTGTTGTTTTTCCCGGAGAATCAACAGATGCTCAGTGATGGGACTGAGGGGAACCCTGCCACAAACACGCACCCTCTAGCAGGACTGCACAACTGAAGGCAAAATGTCTTTCAAACTCAAGGCTTCCTGAATGAAGAAGGAACGTGAGACTTCAGCTAGGCTACAGAGGACATATTCTGAAGGACTAATATATAGAGTAGTGCTGTGTTTAGGAAAAACAGCTTGCCTTGCTGGAGGGCAATTCACCAGGACTGTAAGCAGATGGACGAAGGCAATGTTAAAAAAGGTAAGGTCATTCCTCTTGCTACTGTTGTGAGCGGCCTGCCAGGGTGTGAAGGGGGCGTCTCACATGCTGCTCCAGTGACCCGATCCGCATTATCACAGGATAACTGGGAAGTCTGGGTGGACTATCCCATCCACTGGGCATGAAGCTGAGCAGCAACTTCTACAACAGCCCTCTGGGAAGCAAGAGAGCTGGTGTCACCATAAGGAAGAAGAGGGCGTAGGCATTAAGGACATATCCTAAAAAATGCAGCTTGAAGTAAATTGCTTTGTCAGTGGAATTTTCAGCTGGCCACTTGAGAAAGACACTGTAGTGACTCCGTTATTCCAGACTAATGTCAGATTTATTGTAAACAGGTGACAGATTAGAATAATGTGAACAGAAAAGTTATAGTGATGTAAAGTGGGTTAGGTTTTTGTTTCTGTTACGTGGGTTATTACTGGTGTCCACAATCTAATAATGGATTTCAAGCAATATGAGACTACTGCAAGCCTTCCTTTTTCTATTCTGTCTTCCCTCATCCTTCCCTGCTCCTGGTAGATCTCACTTCACCTGGCTATTTTCCATCACAAAACATGATTTTTATATTCTCTCTCCCTAGTCTTTATGTCCATAAGAAATAAGACATAGTGGATTTATGGTCCTATGATCTTTAGTCAAACTTATAAAGACCACAGGACCCTAAGTCAACCATGGAAATAATCTCATTATGTGACCCTTTCATTTCCCTGCAAAGCTTCTTTCATGATTGAATGGCAAGCAGCTCAGTTAAACTAAGGCAATAACACAGTGGCAGAAAAGTTCATGACCTGGTCATTCCCTATGGTCCCACCAAATCTATTCATCTAGTTTCCTATTATCATTTTACCAGGGCATCCTGAATCCTACTGTAGTGGTTATTGCAGGCATGAAATTTATATGTTCATGATATATCCTCAGTACAGCTGACTCCTCTTGTAAATGGTAGACCTACAACTGACATGTGCATGTGAGGTAAGTCTGCTAAATGGTTTCCACAGGTGTGTCCTACAGTTTCAATGATTTGATATGTTGGATATCACTGTCCTAGTAATCTTTACTGTCGAGACATTCATGTAGTTAAGAGTCATTTGGAGCATCATATGATAACT
Organism: Eurystomus gularis; assembly: GCA_013400335.1. Lineage (NCBI taxonomy): Eukaryota > Metazoa > Chordata > Aves > Coraciiformes > Coraciidae > Eurystomus > Eurystomus gularis. The sequence goes on from VZZY01020700.1 coordinate 59,593, forward strand.
TAAACTTTGTAACAACATGTGTGAATAATCTTAGGTAGTCCAGTAAAATAAGAAAAGCATTCTGTTCAATTTCACTTCTTTTTAATTCTTTTTAGTCAATCTTTTCTAAAAGCCACTCCAGGTGAGGAACTTCCTCATCTTAATCTTACCTGCTCATTCATATCTGTCTCGAGGAAACTGAGACAATAGAAATGTTGAAGCAGATCAGGTTCAGATTAAAAATAAAATATCACCATGAAAAGATTTCACTGGAGCACATGATATTTCTGGAAGACAATGTCATTCTGTTGACCTTTTTTTCTCCATTAAAATGGTCTGAAAATGCCAGCCTTATATATCTACAATGCAAAAAAAAACCACAAGAAAGCAGGAAGAAAGAGAAAAAATTTAAAAGGCCTTTTAACAGGAAAATTGAATTTTAAAGTTCTATGTATAATATCTAAATTCTGTGGTAACAGCAAACAATGAAGATGCTACAGATTTGAGAAAAGTATTAATTTCCTAGAAATAAATTAACTGAAAGTCTTTAAGCTGCAGTTCTATATAAAAGATTATTTGTTCTGTTGCTTCTTACACAAGTATTAAAAGGAGGAACTATAAATCAATTTCACATTTTTTGACTAAGTGTTTATGATGCTGGCACTTTCATGTGTTTATTGCTTCCTCTTTTAAAAAAACTGGGCTCAGATAATTACTTGAGTGAAGTGTGCAATATACGCACAGTGGAAAATCCTGTACAAAGAACACTTTCTGACTTGAGTAGAAGTACTCAAGTACTTCTTGAGTGAACTCACCATTTGAAATGTCTTGTTTTCTCCTGTGATGTTCCCACAACTTTCCAAAGTGAAAAATTAAAATACCTATGTTTACATAATGTACTGTGGAGGTTTTTTTTTTATTGGTGGAGGAGAATATGATGCTGTTATGCTAAATAACACCTCAGAACTGCAGCTTAGTGATGTGAATGAATTGAAGTTTAATTGCAGCAACACTGTCAGAATTAAGCTTCATATAAACCTCATGCCCTTCCCTTATATATGCCTAAGTCATACAAAAACATATATTGGTTTTCATTTTAGCTGGACTGATTTCCTTTCTTTGAAGCTTTAGTGAGAAACACTAAAATGTCCAGGATCCTTTTCTTCTTTATTTCTTCCCACCCCGCAAACTCTGTACAGCAGCTTCCCAACCCAAGTATTAGGAGTGGCATTAGTGAAACTATTGATGTTCTTGGTATGGATCTGCAGTAGCAGGGCAAGTTTTACATACTAAGATGAATGAGTTTTCAGCTTATTTTTGCAGTTGAATTTTCAATACTGCTGTTACCCTTACATGAAGTTATACTGTAATGTGCTACTTAAAAGATTTTTTAAAGCATATTTTGATCACAAAGTGAGACTAGAGGTCTCCTGAGGTCCTTCTAACCTCAATTATCCTGTGATCTGATGAGTGTTGCTTCTGAGGAAGAATTTTTCACGCTTGATGAAATATGCTTCACATTATTGCATAACATCTTGAAACCTGTAGAGAGTTTTAAAAATCTTCCTTATTTTCTAATAAACAAAACCATATTTAGTAAAACACGCCACACATTTTGGTTTTTCTATTTAGAGAACCTATTTCTCAAGCTTTGTTTTTTCACCAAATGGCATTAAAATATGTAATTTTTGGCTGGTTTTGTTTTTAATTAATAAAGGAGGATAGATGTGATTGTACATTCAGTGTTATCTTTGCTGTGAGAAGTAATTAAATCAATGGCCTTCAGCATACAAGTTCTAAACTTTGTTTATAGACATTTTACTAGTCTAATATAGGAAGATCTACACTTAATGTAGTTATGTATCTGTTCATGTCAATTAAAATGCTTCATATAGATGTCAGAAGAAAAACTTGCCATTTTTCTCCAAGCATCTAGACATTTGTGAGGGGTTTATGTATATTCAGATTACATTAGAATATGCATTTCTGCATCTGAAAGTGGTCTCAGTATGCTAAGAATGCCTTTATTCTCACATTAGTATCTCTTTTTATTGTGTTTTGTAGTGTCTAGGAATGGTTTGTTAAACTCTAACTCTTCATGCCATTTTAAAACCTTTGAGTTATCTTTAACTAATAGCCTGAAATATTTAACATGACTGTTAAAAAAAACCCAAAACAACAGCCTTGAAGTTTAAATATTTTTTCAACCTGTAACATTTTAAATAGGTAGCTTGAATGAATGGCAAAACTGATCTCAGAAGAAATTCTTCAATCAGTCATCCTCAGGCTGACTTCAGCAAGAAATACAAAGAATATTATTTAAATCTTAGCATAATTTCAGTTGGATGAAATCTCCAGAGGTCATCTGGTACAGAGCCAAATTTAAATTCAACTTTTTGCTAAAGAAAGTTCAGCCTGACATTTATTATTGAATCTAAGTAGCAGACTATTCCATCAGTTCAAATAATCCCTTTCAAAAATGTAAGATAAATGACTACTTATCAAGTATATATTGATTTATGCATCCTTGGAATTATGACTTATGTATTTTAATTTTTTTAAGGTGCAAGCAGACTTTAACTCAATAGCAATTGTGCAAGCAAATTACTTCTTACGGATTGTGGTAAAGACTGACAGCTAATTTGCAAAGATAATGGCATCATGCCTAACTTGAATGCTTTAAGTACTGCTCTTTACCACTTTCAAGTATCTGTAAATTCATTTTTTTTGACTTTGTTGCTAACTTTAGAAGCTCTGTTAATATATTCCAGTTCTCAAAATACTTATTTTTCTTCCATTGGAAATAACATTGAATGAAACTGAATTATATTATCTTTCTGCTAGAAGATGATAGAGCTTTGATTAAGCTAACCCTTTAATTTTTTTCATAAACGTGGAGAAAACAGGTAGGGTTTTTGTAGTTGTACTAAAAAGCCATGTATTTTCCTCAGTGTAATCTTGGCCATATAAGTCATATAATCTAGATAAACAGATCAGACAACAATAAAGGTAACAAAGGCATTCGCTCTGCTAATGTAAATTCTCTTTTGTAACAGAATAAAATCAGGCCCTATGTATAACTGTTTTCTTTTTCTAATCTGCTAGGAAGGGAAAGAAAAATTGTGCTGGTAGTGTGTCATTCTTCTTAGTTGTGATAAACCTTAGGAACACCTCAAAGTAGAAGGTACTCTTCTCTTTCAGGAACCAGCTAAAACCCGACCATCCTGTCTTATTACTACACTCAGATAATAAATCTCAGAAATTTCCAGAAGGTGCTGAATTTTCTAAGACATAAGTGTAGTAGGTGTAGATCATTGAAATTAACTGTGACATACAGGAAATTGTAGAGATAGGAAATAAGTGTTTTCCAAAGAAGAGAGGAAGAAAATGGGAGAACCAGGATTTGAAGGGAAAAGATATACAATCATAGAATAATTATGGTTGGAAAGGACCTCCAGGATCATCAAGTCCTACCTTCAATCCAACATCTCCCTAACCGCTAGACCATAGCCTCAAGTGCTACATCTGCTCGTTTTTTAAACACCTCCAGGGATGGTGACTCCATCACCTCCCTGGGCAGTCCATTCCAGTGCCTGCTAAGTATAATTAGAAATTTTAATTTTTAAGTGATGAGGTTCTCTTTTTAGATTTCAAAATAGAAGCTTACTTCCAGCTATATCAGTAACCTTAATTTTGGTCTTTTTGACATTTTGATTGAAACTTTAATGCACTTCATGAAAAGTTACTTTTTATTTTTAATTCTGTTTTAATAAAACTATAACACATTTGAGAGCTTTTGTTATTGGAAGAAAAGAGGAATATTGCCACTGAAAATCAAATGGTAATGGTAATACTATATTTGCTAAGCCAAACTGGTATCATCAACAACTTATGAGATAGGATATTGCAAGTTGGGAAAAGAAGGAAGAAACCCCTTTGGAATGAGAGAATGCCCTTACACTTTTTCCTGAAATAATATTCAATATCCCTTTCTTCTCCAATAAAAGGAAGCATCAAAACCATAAAGTGTTCATAACTAAGAAAACTGAAATTTCAAAGTGCTTACTGCAAATTGAGTATTCTCTTCTCACAGTGAGAGCCTGCCCACCTCTGGATTTTAGTTCAGCATAATGATTTCAGTAGTTAACACATGCCTCAGTATTTTGCTGAATTGAGACATTAGGTTATATAAGGCGTGTTATTTGCCTAAGTGCTCTCATAGAAGATTTAGAAAACAGTAATTAAATGTAGACATACCCTGTAGATGTTATGTTAAGTAGTTCCACTTTCCATAACACAACTATAAATGGCAGATACTAAAGAAATATCTCTGAGGAACAGCCATTTTGTTGTTCACAATGGATTTGTAACATAAGAGTCACAAAAAACTATCAAGACGTTAATCAGCCTGTGGTATCCACAGGTATTTTGATGTGATATGGTAAATACTGTCTTTTCTTGAAACAGCTCACCTTCCACTGAGAACATCTGAGGAAGAGTCACAGCAGCCTCAGAGGTGACAGAAAAACTCTTTCCTAGGGACCTAGAGAAGATGGTGCAGAGTTTGTCTTCTAGGTTCACAAATACATTGAAAGTGGCTGGATAAGATGGCCAGCCTGGGGAAAGGACTGTATTCTGGAAGAACACAATGATTAAGGGAGGTTTGTGTACAGATCAATTTATATTATACTTGCTCTGAGTTTGCTTTTAAAGTTGCATGTCAGAACAGTGTGTGTTGTTGAATACTTGCCTTGTTTTAAAATGCAACTTCTTTATCCTAAAGTCTACATATCACTTTAGCCACACTTTTCAATGGCAATGATGTGCTGTCCTTATCAAAAAGGTGTTGCTGTGGGCTGCTCAGCTTTATGCTTGTTAGTTGCTGCATTTGTACCTCTTCCTCCTGCTGGCTTAACCCCGATTCCTGCTCCTGAGGAAGTGCCCAGTCTTGCACCAGACATCAGCGCTTTACCTAGAATTTGCCTTCCCTGGGCCCGGTTTGTGATTACATTCCTGTTTTATGTTTGCCTAAAACGTAGCACCCATGGTGTAATGTAATTCCTGACTTCTCCAGTTTTTCAGGTGGCTGGCTTGGTTCCTATACCAGTTTCTTGCCTTAAGTGCTTAGTGCCACCTGGAGGGGCTATCACAAAGAGGATGCAGACAGCCCAGCCTAGGTCTGACAGAGGACCATCAGACCTGCTTTGCATGGGCAGCAAGACCAAAGAAATGTTTCTAGTGTGACGTGCTTGGCTCCATTCCCCTAGTTCCTCACTTCCCTTGTTTTGATGTGTAATTTCTGTATCCTAAAGTGTACATGACAGCTAAGATGTCCTCAACCTAAAAGGGAAAAAAAATTTTCATGCTCAAGTGAAAACTATAATAGAGTTTAATGTTCAGTGTGTATTTTACAGTACTTCAGATGATGATGATGAAGCTTTTCCTAAGGTAATGCAGCTGTTCTAAAGTACCTGATTTATCCAGAAGCGGGAATGAGCATCACTAATACATTTTTGCAGATTCTCAGCCTCTGTATAAGGGAAGGGAAGGACATAGATTGTTCACCAACTATAGTGGGTCTGGCTGAGCTGGTTTTCCACACAGCAGCAGTGTTTTGTGCTGGGAGCTAAAAGGGTGTTGATAACACACCCGTATTGTGACTACTGCTGAGCAAGGCTCACACAGCACCAAGGCTCTTCCCAACATTCACCCCCCTCAGTGGGATGGGGTGGACAAGATCTTGGGAGGGGACACAACCAGGACAGCTGACCTGAACTGACCAAAGCGATATTCCATACCATATGACATCAGCTCAGCTATAAAGCTAGGGAGAAGGAGGAGGACTGGGAGGGCATTCCATTGTCCTCCAGAGCAACTGCTATGTGTCTTGGAGCCCTGCTTCCCAGGGAGTGGCCAAACGTTGCCTACTGATGGGAAGTAGAGAATAAAACTGTTTTCCTTTGCTTCCAGGTGCGGATTTGCTTGGCTTTTGCTTCTATTATTATTAAACTGCTTTTTGTTTCTCATCTTATTTTCCTCCCCTTTCTTTTTGCTCTGCTGAGGAGGGAGAGGGGAAGAAAAAGGGGGGGTGATAGAGTGGCTTGGTGGGCACCTGGCGCTCAGCCAAGGTTAACCCACCACACCAACACATTATTTGTTTGCAGCTGTTATTTTTCTTGTGTTTCAACTTTTATTTTCTTTTTTGAAATTTGGACTAATAGTTACATGTGGTAACAAGTTTACCTGGGCTTCAAAGTATTCTACTCAAGTTATGAAAGTACCACAGTTTTCAGTCTTTTCTTCTGCAGTGAAATGACAAGGTATTATAAAATATTCTGGGCTTGTAATGCTGTAGTTGAATTCTACTGCCAAACAGATTCTTTACTTAAGAACTCTGTTCTTGAAAAGTTTTTTTTTCCTTGAAAAAAAGAAAAAAATAATGTTATTGCTTTGCAGTAGCTTTGCCAGTATGTTTCAGACTCAAGAGTGTATGAGTCTGCTTTCATTAGGGGGAATGTTTAAAGGTTTGTGTGTTTATTTTTAAAGCTAAAATGCTATGATTTTTTACCTTTCTGGTTCTTCATTGTTTAACAGGGACTTAAACTTATAGTGGGTTACACAGGAATTTTTCTCATAGCTTAGGTAAATTTATAGATATGTTTTATTACACACGAAACAGTAAAGCTGTGAACTTGAACTTGGAAGAGCACTGATTTTACTTTTCTCAGTGAGACTTGCAGAAACTGGGACAAATTTAAATTTGAATTTTTGTGAGCTTGAATAAATTGAGTCTATCCAAGCCCTAGTTTATTTTATATGAGTTTATCAAATCCTGCTTTTATTATATCAGTTCATAAATTATTTTGCCACCAACTTCTTATTTCTCTAGAGAAAAAAAAAGCTAAAATTTATATACAAATTTTTACTTATGTGTGTTATTCTGTGTATGTATGTCTGATATGGAGAAATGTCAAGAATACATAAATATTTTTGGATTTCAAAGTAATACTGGTTTTGTTCTCTGCTTACTGCAAATTTCTGAAATAGTTTGGAGAAGAAAATAAATTGAAAACACAAATACCACTGAAAATGGTAACAACTGTTGTTAAACACCTCTCAGCAGGACAGTACTTTGCCTTTGGTGACTGGGGAGAACAGGTGCAGGAAGGGAACTGGAAGACAAGCTACAGCTTGATGATGAAGTAGCAACAAAAGCAGGAATGGCATAATATTAAGAGTTGCAGCCTCTCTAGAAAGTACTATTATCTTACAGATTCAGAGGGAAAAAAAATATATTTAAATGAGGCCTTTAGCTAAGTTTTACAATATAGCCTTTTTAAAGCAATCTACCAAAACTCAAAGTAATTGTGGTTAATATTGTTGGCCCTTAACACTACTGGCCACAAAACATTTTTTTTGTTTTTAAATATACTGGCATAAAATCTGGCTTTACTAGGCAGAGCATGAGTGCTTTTTGTACTGTGAGTGGTGGAGCTTGAGTTAAGCATAGTTTTTTCACATGACATAAAAACTTTGAATGTGCTTTGTAAATGCTGCCATCAACTGACTAGAAATAAAATGTATGGGCTATGCTATCTCTCACTTGGACATTAAAAATATTCCAAAATGTTTAGTGAGTTCTCATTGCAATTATTCTTGCTATGATGACTTCTCCAAGGTCCCAAAGTTCTCACTGAGGTGATATGCAGAGATGATTACGTTGTGCATTTTTGAAAGTAAACCTCTTCTGGTTAGAAGATTCTGGAAACTAGAGAAGTAAAAATATAGAAAGATGCTGTTTAGAGAGGCACTGTCTTAGTGCAGTTATAAGCAATGTTTTTGCCAACAGTAATTGACTCAACTGTGTTTTACTTGGAAAAGGACTATGTCAAAAAGAAATACTTACAAAGTATGGGAAAATATTAAATAGGTTTTCCTAATTTTAGAAAAAAAAAAAAAGAAACAAAAGTGCATCCTCAGCCACAACATACAGCAGTGGTTTGTACCAATAAAATTGTTATGAAACAATAAATCCCACATACAAAATTGACTTCTAATTGTGTATGTATATATCTCCATACTGAAATGTTAATCTTTGATTGCTAACAAAACCACCTAATACAGTGAAAAAATAAAACAAGATGGTGGTTTTATGATATAATAAAGAGTTCAAATCCACCTACTGTTAAAAAAGGGGGGGAGTTATGTTTTGTAGTCAAACTGTAGATAAGTGGTCACAGAAAATGCATTCATTAGTTGTGCTCAAACTCAGGCAAAACAGGAGAACAAAGAATGATTTCCTGCTTTTCCTGAATAAGAAGCTGTCTTTTTAATGCAAATATGTTTGTCATAGCTAAAGGCATAGGAATAACTCATGCTACTAGAGAATTTAGGCAGTTATAAGAAAATAGGTTAAGTGCTTTAGGAGTACTCAGTCATTCCTGTGGGATGGTCGGAGACAAAGATCAAACAAGAGAAATGTCCCTTTGCCCAGAGTTCAGCCAAAAGCAGAGATATTTTAATGGCATATGAAGTGCATGAAATGTCTTGTCTTGACCTGCAGTGAGTAAAATGCTTGTAGCAGTACAATCCCTATGCAGAGATGGGAGTACAGGACTTGCATACAGCAAATATGCAAACCGAAAATTGCAACAAACATTGATTAGTAGAAACATTGGTTGCCAAGCATTTTTTTTTTGCCCACTAGATATGCATCTTGTGGATTATTCCCTATCAGAACATCAGATAAAGGTGGGAGTTTTTTGTCTATTTATTTGTAAATAAGTCACTGTAAATATCCAGAGTTGAATAAAGCTATTTACATATTTCTGTTTCAAAAACTGCAGAGTATGAAGAAAAATAATCTTCCCAATACTGAAAATTATATGGAAGAGTTCTACTAAGGATGAATGTAACATAGAAGAATCTATTTTTGATGGGACAGTTTGCTCACTTAGTATTTTGAGATTAGTTTTAAAGGGACAGTTAAAACAACTAGGATTTCAGTCTTCCTTCAGCTCATTATAACATGGTTTCCAACATGTAACTCTGTTTTGGGGTTTTTTTTAAATGCGTTTTTTTTAAAACCAATTCTGTGTTCCACTATTTCTTAGAATCACTAAATGATTAAATGTCATTTTATTGTTATTTGCAGACTTTTTGCTTAGGTTATCTGCCCTTCATGGAAAAACAAATTCCCTTTCATGTGTATCTCAACACACTTTTGACTCTGGGAAAGAATAGGGTCAAGGAAAGATGTTTTCTTTAAAATCCTTCGTTCTTGTTCTAATTTTCTATCATCTTTTACCCTGCCACCAAGAATCCCTCCCAAACAAACAAGAAAACAAAAACACTCAAAACAAACCCAAACAAATAACCACTCCTGTAAAAATAAACCAACCCAAAAACCCCTAAACTTCCATTGTGTCTTTTTAATGGACTATTTTATAAATGAGTAATTGTCACAAAATTCAGAAGGTAACTGTCCTGGTTTGAATTAGAATCAAACCAATTCTGTTCAGTAGTTTTACTTTTCAGCTGAGTCTCTTCTAACTTTCTGTAGTTAACAGCATGGTTTTTGCAGACAGTGTCTGCTTCTAGCAGTGATAATGCTTGATGTTTAGAGTTACTACCAAGGATTGGTGTGCAGACCAAGGTCAGGTGGTGCAGAAAGTAAAAGGTTGCACCTGTGGGGAGGAGTGGCCAGGACAGGTGACCCTAAACTGACCAATGAGGTGTTCCATCCCATATATATATATATATGTGTGTGTCATGCTCAGTATAAGGTTGAGGGAATATGAGGGTTTGTTGCTGGCTTCCTCTTCCTCAATGGTCAGTATCTAAGGTGGACTCCATCTATTCTGTCTTCAGTCCCGATCTGTGTGTTCCTGAATCCAGTTCCCATCTGCTGCTGAATTCAGTTTGGGACTTCTCCAGTGCCTGCTTCACAGCATCAGTGGTGATGGTGACAAAATTGCCATGATGGGGGGGCTGGATGTGATACTGGCTTTATATATATTTGTATATATTCAATTTTATTATTATTATCTTCTTTAAAGATGTTTTAGTTTTCTTTTTTAATCCGTAAATCTCTCTCTCATTCCCTTTCTCTCCAGTTTGGGAGGGAAGGGGGGCCAAGAGCAATCCATAAGTCTCTCTCTCTTAATCCCTTTCTCTTCCCTTTTTTTTTTTTTCAGGGGGAAAGAGGGGTCTGAGAGCATCTGTTGTAGGTCTAGCAGACTGACCCTAAATCTTGACGGTAACTAAATTCCACAGTATTAAGAAGAAGTAATAAGATGACTTCTTTTCATTGCCGTAATGATAGTACTATTATACAAACTTAGAAGAGAAAACAAAGAGATAAAAAGTCAGATAATTATTTAAAGCTGTGAAATCATTAATGCACTGTTCTCTTGTTCTCACCTGTGTTAGGACAAGAAAGAAGAAATCCAACTACTGTTGAATCTACTGCTAATCATATCAGTCTTATTGAAGAGATCTTCTTCACTTTTTCTTTTTATTTTAGAACAATATTATTTTTGACAATATACATGGTTATTTAATAACAATACTAACCAAATACTAATTGCATTTCCAGTTATGAGATTGAAAATTTGTGAATTTACCATCTTCAGGTTGGGATGTACTTGCATTCAATCTGTCCTCCCAGTTCTGACCCAATATTTATTTTCCCTTCCTCACTATTGCTTTGCTTTTATGCTCTGATACTCATCAGGTTCTTGATCAGGTTTCTCCCCTTTTCAAACACTTTTCAGCTATAAACCTCTTATTCATATTTCACATGGAGAATATCGTTATCTGTAAGCTTTACTCTCCCTGATAAATACCATATGCTTTGATATGAACAAAACCACTGTTTAAACCCTAGAGATAAAATAATCCAGGTAGAAGAGAAGTGGCAAGCTTGTGGGTTTTTCATGAACTAGAACCTTTAGATATCTGTTACTTTTTGGGCAGCTGATACAGCTGAGCAATCAACCAACTGCAGGTGAGAAAGGACTGAAGGACTGGCCAAATCTTCCTAGACAAAAAAAACCTAATACAAAGAATCATCACTGGTCATGCACAGTGGTGTCTTCTAATGGGGAAGCACCCTTTTGGATTGGTCACCTTGCTGGCAAGGATGGACAACCTTTGTGTTTTCAGTAATAGCGGTGCTCCTCTGTCCCTAGTGCACTTCCGAAAACTCCATGGCATCTTTTGCCACATGCCTGTTTTCAGAGTCCTTCCCCAGGGAGAAATGTGGCAGAAGCCATCACTGGGAGCTGTTCTGCCTCCTGATCTGTTTTACTCCGAGATAATCTGATCTGTGATACCCACTATAAATATTTTCATTTTCTATATGAAGAAAATAGTGATGACTGTTATATCAGAATAAAAGTAGTATATTGAGCTTGTTCAGAAAAGAATGATTATCTTAGGAATACATTCCTGTTAGTCTGTGTCATCCAGCTGCCAAAATATCGAGTTCAGGTGAAAACAAAGTCAGCAAACCAAATTATCTACAGAATAAACTTTTCAGAATGTCACTATTTTAAAATTACCGTGAGGGGATGGCAGTATTGTACATTTGGTCAAGTCTCTTGCACTTTAATCCAGCCTGAAGACATAGAAGTTACCAGTGGGTTAATGCCTTCTAAAAAACTCAGGCTCAAATAATAACAGTTGGGAAGAAATTCCACTTTGTCAAGTGAAAAATGTCATCCAATATCATTATTAAAATCAGTGCATAATTCAGTCTTGTTCCTTTTATTTCTCTTTATGAAAAGAAGGACAAAAATCTTTAAGGCCTAATTTGTTTCCACAATCCACATCTGTGCACTTGGAGTTCATTCTTTCTCATAATAGCAGCTGATGAGACAACTGATGTTTACTCTAAACAGGGCTGGAAATTAAAAAAAAATAGATTTTTTTTTTTCCCCTTACCCTAAATTGCACATGCTCAAGAAGACTGTTGAGTACTTCTTTGGCTAAAGCAATAGCTACTTGACATTAAGAAAGTGTGGAAGTTATCTTTATAATCAAGAGCTAAGAGTGTGGAAACATGTGGTTTGGATACATGTTAAGAATGGCCCAGGCCCTTGAAATGTATTGAAGGGCTTGCTACGGATTGAATGGCCTGTCTTTCATTACCTCCTCAGTCTTTCTGGTACACCTTTGCTTTCCAGCCTCTTTTGCATATATCCTAGTGCAATTTGTCAAGAATACCTAATCTGCAAGTGTACTTTTCTGACCCTTAAGGAAGGCAGCGTCTTTTTTGTGTAAGGACCTAAAATTTCCACTCTGTGGGGTTTCCCCTCTTCTGTCTTTAGTAGAATATAGCTCTACCCAAAACCATGGAAAATACATTTTTTGGCAATAACGGTCTGCCTGGCTACATAATAGGTGGCTGGCAGTGTAAAACTGTGACGTATGCAAAAAGTACAGCATCAATCCCACTTAAGTTTTTGAGTTGGGACTATTCTCAAATTTTGACTGAAAAGCCACAATATTCACCTATCTGTCTTATTTCATTAAGTGTCTTTGAAACAGCTGCACTCGTTTTGATTGTACTGTAAATATAGGGGATTGAGGATGGGTTTACCCTTGAGTAGTTGTAGACATGGAAACAGGCTTTTTTAGCTTCATGAAAAGTCAGAAAAGAAACAATATAGTAACTTGCCCTTCTTCCTAGTTCCAGATGAGAAATTAATCTGTTGTCTCTTTACATCTGTTTGAGGAGAGTTATATCCACCCATAATTTCATTTATTTACTGTATAATAAAGTAGACAAACATTCCCGATGAAGAAGGGCCTCTGTCAGCTGAGAACTGCCTAACCTGTATGAACTGAACATGGTAAGGTCTGCTCAATCATGTGAAAAATCTGTCTGTGGCATGATGATCATGTAGTGTTCACTGACTATATAGTGGAAATTCTCAAATACTCAAGGTGTTTTGAGCTCTGAAACTCTCTTAAGCGTTTAATGAGAAAAGTAATTCCTGCCAGCCAGGATATACTCTGATTTAGATAGTTTAGTGTGTTCATACAAGTTGAGCAGGTACGTTTTCCATCATTCATTGTTGAACCTCTCGGGAACAATTCATGTTGCTCAGTGTTCTTCATCAATTTGTTGGAGGTTTGACCTTTTGCTTAATCTTCTCTGTTTTGCTTTGGTGCTTTCCATTGCATAGGCACTTTTTTGCACCTGCTAAGCCTTTGTTGCCACTGGCCTTTCATGTAGTCCTGGTGTGAATCTTGAAGTTATGATGGCTTTGGGACAGAGGCGAATGCTGTCCCTGTGAATCTTCATTCCACTGAAGATTGTATTTTATTCAAGCTAAAGACATTTTACTTTTAAACATTGTAATCCTTAATTTATGATTTTTAATATTACCATTTGAAATTACATTTGTTTAATATACATGTAAAAGGCAGACTTTTTTTTTTTAATAAACTATCAAAATAGAGCTTGAACTGATTCACACAATGTATGGCATCCATTTTTATGTAAAATGTTTTCTAAAAATACCCATCTTATCTTGGAAAAACTGCTTGGCTAAATATTGAAATGAAATGTAGCAGCTGCTACAAACAGATTTTTTTTTTTTTCCCCCAGTGAGGTTAGAATTTGGCTATTCAATCATTCAGGGAGAAATTGAACAGAAATATAGTGACAGTTTAAATTTTAAAAAGCTGCCATGCCTTTCCAGGTAGTACAATAGGACACTATTTTAGTTAGGAAGATTTAGGAAGCTTAAACCTGACAGATATGCAAATTCAGTAAATCAGTAAAAGCTTTCTCATCTTGGATTTCATGTCTACGTGGGTTGCCTTCAGCCACCTTTGAAAAATATTGTATTTGTTTTCCTTTTCTTTCTTTTCCTTTTCTATTTTATTTTACATTGCAGTCTCTGTAGTATATTGGCTTCAGTAAAAAAAAAGTAAGACATTTTGTTTTCAGTGTCTTTTCAGTAGGTACTTTCATTTAGTATAACTCACCAGGAGGTTCATGTTTCTTTCACAAAATTACATGAAAAGATTAGACAATTCAGCCACTGAAAAAGTGATGTTAAACCTCAAAATATTTCAAAACCTTTTCAAAAAAAAAAGAAGAGTGGATTATGAGACGTTTTCACTAAATCCCAAAGTGAATCCACACTTATCAAGATTAGAACAGTGAATATTGTAAAGAAATTCAACATTTTTAACCTAAATATTTTTCTTGTTTTTCTTTGTCTCTAGCACTTGCAGACAACTTCGTTGTAAAGTCCATTTAATTTTGCTTTAAGAAGCCAGAAAGATGCTAGTTAAATCTGTGGAAGGACTATTCAAAGAACAGAGAGACAAATAAACATTTAATCATCCAAGTGTTACATAATTAGAATGAATTGACATTTCAACAGCATCCATGTGGAAGTATACCTCTCAATTTTTGTGAAGGAATATACTAATTAACACACATTAACATAATGTTCCAAGAATGCTCTTTGTTCCTTTGAGTAAATGCTGACTGATCCAATTTTGTTTAAAAGGCAGTAAGAATATTATTAATATTTTGCAAATCTGAGAAGGTAGAATTGTATCCTCTCTGTTCTAATATTTTTTGTTTGCTTAGTTATGCTTGGTTAAAGAGGGGCTAATATTTTCTGCTGTTTATATCCCCAACAGGAAAGAGGATTCGTGGGTTTGGGTGTAATGTCTTCATTTAATGAAGATAGAACTAATGAAGACCTGAATGTTACCAAACCTTCTGGCATAATTTCACTTACTTCCTAACTTTTCCTTTCCCACGCCTGCTTCCCACTACTTCTTATGACCAAAACCAATTCAGCTGCAGAAGAAAAACACCCACATTTCTAACACTGCTTATCCACCTCTCCAGTCTTTTCACATTATGATTTTGCCATGGCCGTTACTCTGCTGATGCAGTTACACCAAACCTTGCTGTTTCTGCAAAGGAGTGGGTAAAATGCCATCCCTTCTGCTTGCCCAGGGAAGTCCTGATTTTTTTATTTGATCATAAAATACACTCTTGCATACAAGAAGAAAGCAGCATGGCAAAGTTGTTCGCACAAACTAATTTGATTCCTTGGTTAGAAGTACTTACTCAAAAACAGACTGACAAATTCCTTTGATTTCAGCTATTATCAGAATTCCTCTCTGTTGAAAGCATCAGTGAAAGACAGTTTAACATACTCTTCCCTACAGGGAAAACATAAATACAGAATGTTTGCCTTCCCAGGCTCACAGATACATGCCACGTACTGGCTTTCTGCTAGGTCATGAAACTTTTCCCATCTGGAAGCCATTAATATGGCAGTGTACTGATGTTATGGAAGTCCAGTGAAAGGCAGGCTTTATTATGGCTGTCTGCTGAGGTAGCTAAATGGATCTGGGCTCATTATCTGTGCAATGACATATCAGCAATAACTGTAAGAAATGCTTGCCAACAGTCTCACTTCTATGACAAATGCAGTACAGCATGGGATAGCACTACTTTATTGTGATATTTTTTCTTGTGTTTTCATTTCTTTGAGAGGAGGATTGTGTTCTGTGTATGTGATTTCAAAATATTTCTTCATGAATAGGTGATAAATCTGGAATGTGGAACTGCTGAACATAATCAGCTGTTTACAGACGGAGTATTTTAACTCATATTTTTCTTTTAAACATGATAATTTATGAAGTGTGCATAGATATAAACTCTCCCACCAGACTTCTTTTCATTTAGCTATGATGTACATAGGAGGCCAAGCACAATACGCTTTAATAAAAATTATAGTAACATGGACAGGTTTTAGCAATTCTTTCATTGCCATCCATTTTCAAATACTGTGTTGTTTCTCTTTTTTTGTCATGGTATGCCTTATTATGTTTAGCATTCACATCTTACCTGGAACTTTATTGGCCAAGATTTCTAAGAATTGGTTTTTTTGCGTAGATGTGAAATGGGAGTTTTGTCAAAAAAATCAGCATGTGATCAGGCTGTAATCTACTTTTCAAATGGAGCACAAAATTACAGTTTCCTCTAATACAGAAGGTGACAAACAAGAACTGTATAGAGGGCTATTGATTGAATCGAAGAAGTTGTGTGCCAGCACAGGAGGGTGTTCCCAAAGCTTCACAAACAACACAACTGTTGGGCTAACAGCAGGCTAATTCGGAAAAGAAACTGTCATGTTTTTTAGGGGATAATTTTTTTTATTCTGTTCATAGCACAATGTCACCCACCAGGTTAACCCATGCATCTCAATTAGCTGAGAAGCATAATAATAGTACTCAATAATTCAATAATACTTGAAGGTTTTGTGCCATGGCCAGTCATGTTGATTGATTTGCAGAGAGGTAGACTATGACTTAATGCACATAACTTTTGTTCTGTTAAGGAACATTAAGACATTACTTACATTTGTAGCTGATATTACCCTGTTAGCAGACCAAGTGATTGATGACATCTTCTAAACCCTTTCAGCCTAATTCTGCAATATGGATAGGGTTGGGAATGACATACATGGGGAAGCAGAAAGGAAATTTTTAAAATATATGAGTATGCAATTAGAATACCAATTTTGCTGTTGCAAAATTCAGTAAGAATGTGCCCGCTTAGCAGTGCTTGCAAGCAGCTACAACTAAAATAATTAAAAATTGGGTACAGAGTGGGTTGATAGTAGCCCTGAAGAGAAGGATTTGGGAGTGTTGATAGATGAGAAGCTCAACATGAGCCGGCAGTGCACTGGTGCAGCCCAGAAGGCCAACCGCATCCTGGGATGTATCAAGAGAAGCGTGGCCAGCAGGTCAAGAGAGGTGATTCTCCCCCTTTACTCTGCTCTTGTGAGACCCCACCTCGAATACTGTGTCCAGTTCTGGTGTCCCCACCAGAAGAGAGACATAGGTCTGTTGGAGCGTGTTCAGAAGAGGGCCACAAAGATGATCCAAGGGCTGGAGCACCTTTGCTACGAGGACAGGCTGCGGGAGCTGGGGTTGTTCAGTCTTGAAAAGAGAAGATTTCGGGGGAACCTAATAGCTGCCTTCCANTGGAATAAATTGCCCAGAGATGTTGTGGCTGTCCCCTCCCTGGAGGTGTTCCAGGCCAGGTTGGACAGAGCCTTGAGCAGCCTGATCTAGTTGAGAGGCGTCCCTGCCCATGACAGGGAGGTTGGATTAAATGATCTCTAAGGTCCCTTCCAACCTAGGCCATTCTATGATTCTATGATTCTATGAAAATTGTTGTGTCAGATAATTTCATGCTAATATGGTGTCCTATTGCCTTTTCTAAGCACAGAGTTGGAAATGGTACAGTAAAGCATCCTTGTGTGATACATGCAGAGTTTTTAGGACCCTCCACAGTATTTGTCTAAATTATGCTGAATAATTCATGGTAAGCTAATCAGTTAATTAGTGTTCCATTCCAGTGGAACTTGTGCTGTCTTTGAATTTGGTTTTCTGTCTTTTTTCTGTCACATTACATTCTGAAAAAAAATCATAACAGAAGTCCTATCTCTTGCATCTAAATTATTTCTCTACAGCATTTTTCTCAGTTAAAAAAATTGTCTGCTATCTGTCCTAATTTCGTAAGTGTCTTGCTTTGTTTTAGATCTCCCACTGCATCTGTAACAAAAATTCCGCATGTGAAATGCAGTGAACTATACCCTACAAGTGCAGGATTCACAGTGTTGAGAGTGGTAGCTAAGAGTACAAGCTACTGCAGGAATACAGGGATATAAGCAGTATAAACTGATGCTGTTACTCTGTACTATGGTGCTACAAGAGCAGCTGAATGGGACACTCAGCTGGAGCTGATTACAATTCCTTAAGATGTGTGCTCTTAAGTTTCCCTGATTTTAAGCAGGCTCTAGTTTTCTGAAGTACTCTGACATCCTGTTTAAACTTTTACCATAGAAGCAGAGATCTGTGGCTCCCTATTTTTAGGGACAAGGACAAAGCTTAGCAGGTACACGTGGGCTTTGTAAGATTCCAAATAAAACACCGTATTTATGGGCATTCACAGTATAAATGAGCACATGTACTTTCCATGCCTCAGCTTTTCCTTGCTGTTCTACAGGCATGTACCAAAGCCATTTGTGCTTTGGGTTTTATTGTTATTGTTGGGGTTTTTTGGATTACTCCTCTCCTCCTCCCATTTAGAATGTGAATTATTTTTCATTCAAAATTTCAAAATACAGCAATTTTTTCATAACTTCTACTCCCTTGCTTTGCTGCTTTTTCTTTGGGAAAAAAATATTTTTCAGAATTAAGGACAAAAATATAAGATCCAAAAATACTGGTTTACTCTATAAAACAGCCAAGTCTTTGTCTGTGGGGACATCTGTTAGATTACACAATCACCAAGGTCTAGTAGTCCTCTACTATAATCTGCAATTTTATCATCACTTGGGTCTTGACATTGAGTTGGAAAGGGAGAATAACATAGAATAGAGATAATCTGCAGATTAGAAATGGACTTTTTAATTATTTTAAAGAAATACTTAAAGGTATTTTATTTCCACAGAATCAATAACTTAAAAAAAGAAATATAAAATTTCAAAATTAGCTGTCCCTGATTTTGAAGTAAATATGATAGGAATTAAGTACATACGTTCATCATATTGCATTACTATGCAAAGAAGTGAAAGATCATTGCATGATGAAGGCCATGATCAGTTTGCATACTCAGGGTCAAGGGCCATGATCCCGCATCTCTTGAACTCTTACCTTTGCTATGCCCAATACAAAACTGGGTAGTGGCCAGACGTGTTTCAGCTGGAGGGTGACAACTCCAAGCTGACACAACAGACAGGTGATTGTTTTGGTGCCCCTCTTCCGCTGCTTTATTCCACTGCAAAAATAAACAGGTTGCTTGTTTTAATGAAAGGCTATCCACAATCCAGAAATTATCATACTACTTTAGGCTAAAAACTAAAGCTAAGATCTTGAACCTTGCCTCCCAAATACCTGGGAAGTGGTCACATAATCATACACAGATCCTGTACAAAGTTACAGACCAGTGAGTGCTCCTCTACTTAGGCAAAGTGTAATGGTCTGTTTTAAACCACTAGTGGGTGAAGGCTATGCAGGGTCTGGAAGGAGAAGAGAGTGCTTAGTCACCTGGCCACCACACCTGAAACACAGGGTGAAAGTTGGTGACTGATAGTAAGGCTCAATTGCTTTTGTATTCTCTGTCTGACTTTGTCAGTGATCCCCTGTCTGGCTACTGGGTTTAAACAAAAGTCTCTGAATTTCCGTTTTAGAAGAAAATATAAAAGTCTGTAGGAAAAAAAAAGTTCAGAAATCTGTGTCTTTGCTCTTCTAGGTTACCAACTCCTCATATACCCAAGCAGGAACCAGTGTGCTTGCAAAACCACCTGAACAGGCATGAAGGCAATGATAAAAGAAATGTGTCTCTTTAGGGGGAATAGCAGAGCAAGGGCTGGCAATTGTATCTGTTCCCCAAACCACCTTAAATCTCAAACTAAGGATGGTTCTAGGAAACAGCAGAAATGAGGAATGTCACACAGATTACAACGTGTAAGATGTGCAGGATTCACACACTTTTCTGGGCCTGCACATTGCCCACTGCAGCACAGGAAGAGGCAGGGATTACATGTGAAAAGAGAGTTGCTTCCAACTGATGGTTATTTTGGAAGTTCTTGTAAGGAACTATGAGTGTGTGACTATTATTGCTTTTAATGGGTGTGATTAATGACAGGAAAATACCTATCAGAATAACAACTTCTTTCCCTGGTAGTTGTTATCTCTTTTTACATGGTTGTATCATTGGAATACAATATCCAAAAGCTCTTATCAACAGACACAACAGTAGACCAGCTGAGAACTCTATTCAGACAGTTGACTTGAAAGAACTGAAGTAGACCTAGGAACAGAGTTTGCACATGAATAAGTGGCTTATCCCTTAGTCAGAGGAGTTCTAAAACTGTTCACTTTCCAGGGGAGATAGCGAGCTCAATGACATTCAGCAGCACTTCTGCACAAGACAAGTCTTAATGCCTTGCCATAAATCACCATCATGATTTCTCAGCCAACATCAGCCAACTCTTTCTCAATTCAGCAAAAATATTTAAGACTTAATATAAGATTTCTTTAAGGCAAGATTTATCCAGAGAGAGAGGGAGAAGGCAAAACATTGAATGATGTTTTAACAAAATCCAATGGGCCAGTACAGGAAAGCATCATTACTTATGAAATTGTTGCCTTAATGTCTTTCTGAATAGAAATCTAAATTATAAATTAATAAATTAACCCCTCTATGGGGAATGATGTTGCTTTTCTAGTAAAAAAAACTTATGAAGAATACTTTGCAAGAAAAAAATTAACTATAAAAAAAAAAACAAAATAAGATTATTTAGTGATTACATTTGGAGGATGGAGCATGTATTGTCTTAAACAATCAATAGTTTACTTGTAAAAACAAAATGGTTGTTTCTCAGATTGGGGTACTAAATCTTTTCCTGCTTTATTCAGTATCAGTTTTGTACTCACTAATGCATTTCAATTACAACAAAACATGAAACAATGCTAGCAATGACTAGAAGCATTTTGCCCTTATGATAATTACATATATTATCATATATATGTATACACAATATACATATATATGTATATACAAAGTATATACAAATATATACAAAGTATATACAAAGAGTATATACAAAAAAGTATATACAAAGAGACATAGCCAGAGCTCATCCTAACTACATGAAACGAAACCTGGCCTAATTAATGATTTTTTTTTTCTCTACAGTAATTGAGAATTACATTTTTCCATTTAAATGGTAGCACAAAACATGTTAAAGGTTAAGTTCTCTCCTGCAAAGACAGCCGAAGATTTTTGAGATTCAGCTTTCTTTGGCTTTCATACTGTCTTAGGATGTCGATATTTGTGAAGGTTTTTTTAGGAGGGCCTTTAGGCCAGATGGTAAGTAGCCACTGTAATATCTTTCTGAGTTGTTGGAGAAATGACTTAAAATCTCGTCTTGCACAGTCATAGCAAAGGCTTCAAGGAGCCTTTCAAATCTCTGACAAGGGGCTTTAATACCAAATTATTGATAATTTTAAAATGCTTTCTCTCAGTGTTTCCATCTGAAATTGCTCTGTTTGTGTGGACCTACAACATGATCATGTCTTCCACAGCCACATGACCATGATGATCATTACTGCAACTGTTTTTTTCAGAATTATTAACTTCTTAACCCATTGATTATTTAATAAATAACAGATCTATTCTACTAGTAATGCTTGAGGAATTCCTCTTGAAGGATTACTCCTGGCTATGTGATTATAACCTTCACCTGACATGTGATTAAACTCACATTCCCATGTGGAGCTGTTTATGAATTTCCTTCCCTGATCTTGACTGGAAGGAAAAAACATCTTTCTAAGTAAGGCTTCATTGAAGTAATTATATTTTCACAAGGTTTTTTCCTACTCAATTGATATTTGCCAAAGTAAGTGGTATCAAGGGAAAATTTCTGACAGATTCTAGTCTCCAGGTTTGGGGTTTTTTTTTCCTGTAATGATAACTCAGTCCTTGGTATCTTTTCTCCTAATTCCAGTTTGAAATTGGCAAAAAAACCCCCTTTGTATATTGAGAAAGAATGAGATTAATCCAAAGAAGTAATTTTCCACAGGAATGGCTGAAATTAGATTTCTTGATGAGATTGTGCATCTAGCCACAGCTTTGTGCAGCAGCAAAATGAAATAAAATTATATCTAATTATATTGTACAGGACATTATGTGTATGTCCCATTTAATTACTAGTGAGAATAACTTACTTTGTAGATTAATGATGCACAGAATGTAGATGAGGAACAGGATGTCTTTGTCTGGTGATACCAATATATTAGGCTGATATGTTAATGTGACATATGCTTATTGTGGTGGATTTTACTGAAGTGCTTTCAATTTCATTGTGCAACTAGCAGTGCAGAGAAGTGGAAGAGAAATTATAATTAATGTGTTGCCATCTAGAAAATTTTTTCTTTCTCTTTTGTGAAGAGGATCAACAGAGGCATAGCAACTTCACAAGTAGAATAAATAATAGTTTAAGGTCAACTCTATATGATTTTTCTGGCATATTTCTTTTGTAGAAGCAGACCATACCTTTTCCAAGTCACAATCTACCACATATGCCATTGGAACTTTTCTTTCCCTGTGTAGGTTTTCACAAAATTCATATAGCTGCCATCATTATTTCCTACTAGCACACACTACCTGCTTTGTAGTTTTCTGAGAAATGTTGAATGATCTTTGGCAGAGACAGTGCAAACTTAAAAAAAAAAAAGGTATTAGATCTTCATTTTTGTGAAGGGTCTGAGAAACAGAAAGGAGCACAGCACATTGCCAGATTACCCCCTGCCTATGAACACAGAAGGCAGAAGAAATCTTGCAAGAAAGGTTACAGACCTGTTGTCACTGTGTCACTTGGCAGTGTGCTAAATTGTCTAATCCTGTAGAAATCTGATAGACCTCTCTGTGTGCACAGGGTTCTGCATTCTTCTGAAAATGGCCTTTGACTGCACATAAGGCAACACATGTAGACTTTTTTTTAGTGGTCAGTGAATCCAGCCTTAAGAGAGGCTCAGAAGTCTTGCACATATATCAGATGCAAATATCAAAATGCTTAATGGTTAAAGAGCGTTTCCAGTGGGGGAGCTGGCCCTTAATGGGACTGAAGGCAAATTTTTACTAGTAGAAATTCAAGGTGTTTCTCAAAGACTATTTACTGGGTGGGACTAAGAACCAATTGGTTAGCAGTCCATGCCTCAATATTATGTATTGTTAGATAATACTGAAACAGTTAATCAAAAATGTGTTTACCATTAATTGCTATTTTGTTACAAACAGAAAAAAAAAAATTAACTATTAGGACAGACTAGAATCTAAGCCTAATAAAGGGGTTTAACCATGTGCCAGAAGACAAACCCGAAAGAAGTTGTCATCCCTGTCTCTGTATTAGGCCTTGATTAATTCTGGAAAATATATTCTTTTATGATTTTAGGAAAAGAAAAATATAATTGGATGCTCTAACTCTAATTCTCTTCGGACTACAAATTTCCTCTTAGAATTATTGTTGCATAACAGTATGAGGCCAAGCTGAGTTTGTAATCATCCATACGTTTTCTGAATGCAAGCCTTAGAGTACTGGAGTTTCTTTTTCTTTTTAGCAATTGTTCTCTACTGGTCAGCAGCACTAACATGGAACCACCATGGTGAAGGTACAAGAACTACAAAAATCAAATAGGTGTTAGTAAAATACTTTGAGAAGCTTTTGTGGAAGGTGCACTAGGATAAGTGAAAAATGGTAACATTATTGAAACTGGTCACGTTAGCTGTTTGATAAGTAGTGTTTTGGAGATACCTTAAAAATATTTATCCAAGAGTGTTCTAACAGACATTTCAGGAGTGTCTGTTGATCCTACACTTTGTGTTATACCATTCTGAAAATATTTTCTTACATTACAATTCAGAATCCCTTGCTAAGATAATGAGATCTTAATTATATCAGATTATACTTTTCTCATTTTTAATTTCTCTCATTCAATTCAACTTACTTTTACCAGAACCCCAGCAAAACAAGTTAGCTTCAAAACTGGATATTTAATTTTTTTTTTTCTGACATCCAAATACTTACCTTACTGAGTTTTATCAAGCACAATTTAAACCAACATTTCTACATGTCACAGGGATCACTATCTAAATAGTCTTAATTTCCCAAGTCCTTGGAGGCCCCTCATCCTCGGTCTTTCATAGAAAGAGCTTGAATTATGTTTTTGGAGGGCTTTTCTCTCATGTAATGAGCTAGAGTAACATGGCTGGCTGACTCCGTAAGGACATTTGGCCAGAAAGCAAAAACCACAGAGGCCTAAACTTCTGTGAATCAACCCTTTAAAGAGCAGGCTCCCACATCTCTGGTGATAGCTTTTGCCTGGGATAGGGCATCCCTCTCCTATGCCTCACAGCCATGTGGTCAGTAGGATCTCCTCCTAGACAGACATCCACTGCTGCAGATTCCAGCAGAAGAGAGCTACCATGGCTAGAGGTGGGGGTAGGGAAGGTCTTTCCTCTGGCTTAGGCTTTTCCCCTGGCAAAATAATGTATCTTAAGAACTTTAAAACTTTAAAGAGAACTTTAAAAAACTAAAAAAACCCCAAAACTCCTAAAAAAAAAAACAATTAATCAATCTGTTCCAGTTGATAAAAATGCTTTTACTAATGCTTCATTCTATTCCTCATAGTCTTGTATTTCTGAGAAGATATGTTACTGAACATACTTTGGTGAGGGGGGAAGAATGTCTTGGACAAAATGAACAGCATGGCTAATTATACATCTTTTCAGAAGTATTTCTAAACTTGGACCCACCTGTTTTTCTAACCAGTTATGCAATCTGACCAGGAAACTTTTAGTAGGTTGAAGTGGCAACAGTGAAAGAAAGTAATTATACCTTTACCTTAATCTTGTGTCTGAAAGAGCATGCTCCTGCTTGAAAAACAAAGTAGGAAACATTTAAACATAATATATTCCTTTTAAATCGCATGCCTTGTGCAGTTAATTAAGCACATCTACTATTGCAACAAACATCTGATTAGTACCCTTAAAGATAATATTATTTGCAGCTCAGCTGCAAGTGATGCTTTAGACCAATTCATGTTATGTTCAGGAAAAGGAAAAAAGTGTAGAGGGGAATGTAATACACCAAAACTGAGTGAAATTGAAGGCTATAAATAAGGAACCAGTTATTTCACTTCTCTGGGGACTGTATGACTAGAGAGATTGCATGGCACATTAAAGGTCAGTCACCACATGTATTTTGTTCTTAGTTAAATAACATGGACAAAGAAAGAAATTACTTTGGAAAAATGAGATTTTCATGGTAAAAGGAACCATATCTGATATATAGCAGGGATATTGAAAAAGAAGAAGGAGAATAAAGTCTTGGTTGTGTGATTTGTGCCTGCCCAGATTGATTAGAGGTTTCAGTAGCAATTCAGGCTTTAAAATGCTTTTAGTTTCTTGTGTCCTGAAAACCTGAATGCTTTTCTTGGTTTGAGGAAACCTGCATAAAAATGAAATATCTTGTCATTTTCAAGTAATAACTTTTGAGAACATGTTTCAATTTTCAGGACATTATTGAAACTTGCAGGATAATTTAAAGTAATTTCAAAGGTAGGGTCATTTTGTCCATTTAAAAAACATATGCATAAAATGGTTTGTATATATTTTTCCCCTAGATTATGTGCTGGGATGAAAACACATGTCAAAATGTATTCTGATAATTGTAGGTGGACTTCATCTTCTAATTTTATTACTTCTCAAGTATCTCTTTGCCTTTTTTTTTTTTATTTCAAGTAGGCTGTGAACTTGGTGACATTTTTGTAGTTTCAGTCTACAATATGTTAGCAGCTTCTATCATGTCTTATAGCACAACATAAAGAAAAATCACTCTCATTTTGAAAAAAAAATGCATTTCATGCATTCAAGTAGCATATTCATATTCAAGTAGCAACACATGCTACTTGAGGAAAGGTCACATAAGTCTAGATATAATATCTTCAATGAAACATGGTAACACTGAACTTCCTCTCCTGCCTCTTAGGTTCTGGAACTTATTGAAAATGACCATTATTAATTTGAAAATGATACAATAGAGGTTTTCTGTAGCATGGGGACAGAGAGAATGATGTGCATAAAATGTTACTATATACATGCTTTGCAGTGTGGTATGCTATAACTTAAGTTAGAGCATTTTTTTGTCTGTCAAGTATTTTTGTAGCAATTTATCTTGTCAGTTAATACAGAAAATATGATGTTGAGCTGACCCATAATGTATTCTAGTTTACACTGAATTTCAGAAATATATTAATTAAGCTAAGTTGGGAAGATGAATTAAGAGGAAAATAACAAATTGAAACTCTTAATTTTGAAATTTCAGAAAATCTGGTCAAGATCTGTCAGTTCTAGATGTCCTCTGTAACATGTTGGTTTTCAGTGCTGTAATAATACCACTTTAGCTCAGTGCTCCCATAGCTCAGTGCCTGTGCACCTATGTCTTAAGAAAGCTGGCTGCAAATTCTCTTTCTGATCCATTTGAAACAGCAGGATTTTCCTGGAAGTTTTACTTGAGACAGACGATCATCACTCTATAAATCCTTTGTGACAGCTCTTGTTTCTGTTATTTTTAAATGGAGAAGAAACACAGAGCTGCATGGCCACAGCTCTGTAACTTGTGTAACCATGCCAGTGTAACCACAGAATGGGAGGGTTCGACAGTAAATTGCTTGAGGTTTGGAAAATTACAACTTCACATAATGTCTCTGCATACAGAGAAGGTATTTGATTTCTTTTTACAATCTGAACCCTCTTTGTTGTCTGATAAAGTAGTAGGAGGTACGTTATGGGTATTTTTTTTTCCACTATTCTCTCTCTGAAGATTTCAAAACAGTTTTTCAAAGGTTGATTTACATCTGTCAACACAATCTGACTTTGTAGGATTTGTTCTGGATTTTTTTCCTGGTTTTATAAAGAGGTATAATATTAGCAATGTTTTGTAATGACAGTGGGAGAATAGTTAAAGTTGGAAATGGCTTTAAAAAAAAGAAAAAAAAAGAAGACTTGCCTTCTTATTTTGATTCCTGCGTGATTGATACATCTATGACATGTGGTGGTTCGGTGTTCTGCAGTGTTGAGATGTTATGGAGTTAAGTAGTACTGTACTCTGTTATTTATTGCATAAGTATCACGATTGCATTCTGTCTGTTTGCTGGACCATATGCTGATTTCTTTGTTTATCTGCCACTAGATTTAAAGTTGAGTAAAGGTGATAGATTCTGTTTTGTTGTTGGCTTTTTTTTTCCCCTGAGATTCTCTAGTATATTTGTACAGCATTTGTAAATTTATATCACTTTTTTTTTTTTGCATATTTTAAAACCCATTATGTGTTCTCTGTCTCCTTTCCAACTTGTGTGGCTGCACAGTAGGATGTATTCTTCAGTAGACCAGGTGTTCTAGTGATTAGTTTATACCTAGTTTCTGATTACGGCTTTCTAGGGTTTTGCCAGACTCCTCCTTGCAGAAAAAAACAGTTTATCGGGAAAAATAAAAAGTGCATGCAGTTTTTAAAAATGCTTCAAAGGATCACTTTAGAGCACATGCAAGTTTGGTAATCCTTGCTTTAATCTTATGTTTTGACTGAAATGTGTCATGTTCCAAAAGCTGCGGTGATTCTGGGTGATGTATTATCTGTCCCTGCCCATCCTGTGAGCTTCAGCATACACTTCTTGAGCAGAATGCACCACAAACACTGACAGGTCTCGATCTCTTTAACATGAGCAGATGTTATGCAACACTGCCATACTGTATTTTCTAACATGTACTGAGGAGAAAATATAGCTAATCAAATTTCTCATTGCTATTAGAATGGCATATAAGGTCACTACTGACTCAATAGCAAGGCTTGGTCCTGAATCTTACCTGATTACTGACACATATAGTTAATAAAGTTTCTAAAGATCTATTTCCTATCTCCTGTTAGGAAAGGTAAAGGCAGCTGATACTACTTTTTATAGTTTATTCACTGAGAGATCTTTGCAGTTTCCGGTTTTCAATTAATTCTTAAACAACAATAACAACAAATCAAAAAACTATATTAAAACTGGTTTAGAAGGTTTAAACAGCAGAACTTGACAATTTCCTTTCTGGATCACCTGGCTTCATTTCAGTATATGCCTCGATTTGTTACGATGCCATAGTAAGACCTGACTATACAGTAGCTTTCCCGCTCCACAGTCTACATCCTGCTGTGGGCTGGAAAGAAACCTCGGTGCAATAGGAGCCAGAGGCACTTCGGTTATCTTGTGCTGAAAAGTTTTTAGTCTTCAGTGTGTATGAAGCAAAAGACTACACTGGCTGTGGTATGTCCTTTTTTTTTTCATTCTTCTTAAGAAGAAGCACAACAAACAAAAAGTTTTTCTTCCAGAAATCAGAAGTTTTTCTGATGTGTTTCTGGGGGCTCTTTAAATCAGTAGAAGTTGAGAGGGTTGCATGCAATTCTGTTGAAAACTACTTTTTACATTCAACAGACTTATGTATGAAATCATGTTGCTCTGAGCACAGTAGAGATTGATAAAGATAGAAACTTCAAGCTGTTAGTAGAGAAACTTTCAGCCAATGCTCGATGTAAAACATATTTCTGGGTTCATCTGTGTTAAGTTAATAAGGAAGCAATCAGATCTGAGCCCATGACTATTTCTGTTGTGTCTGTTTCCATGGTGTTCTTCACTGTTTTTTTCCCTGTTTTGTCTTCAGATGCACATGCACACATCTTTGAGACATGGAAGGGAGGAGAGGAAAAAGAGACAGCAATGGCAGTCCCTCCTTCACCTCTGTAGGTCTTGCATAGCCTTTTATTTGCAATGATAAGGTGTATCTGTGTTTATTTACTTGCAGGATAACCTCTGTGATGTCAGGGAGGTAGAAAAAAGCCTGACGTTTTGCTCTATCTACCTTGACAGACATGTGGTGACAAGCACGTTAAGTATTAACCATACTGGATGTGGCAATCAAAAAACAAAAGATGTATAGAATAGAAGAATCAGTGTGAAGTTATATGAAATGAAATTTTCAGTCAAAACATTGTTCTCCTTCCCCTGCCCTAACACCTCGCACACATATCTCTGTTATCTATGTAGCGTTATTCTCATCCACATATTTAGTTAAGGATAATGTGTTAACCTTCACAAGGCTAGACAAGATTTCTGTAATGGAGCTAGGTTTGAATAATAAGCTGGTAGCCTAACTTGTGGCTTCACAATAATTTCACGGCTGTAAATTCCTTCTCAAATTTACATGGTTCTTTTGAGTTTTGGAGCTGACATCAGCAGTTAAGGCCAGTTCCCATTCCTACTTAATTCACAAGAACCTACAGAAAAAATCTTATTGGTCCTTCCTTAACATGCTCCAGCAGCCTTGAAAAAGATGGGGTATTACCTAATTGTATCCATACACAACAGAAAATATTTATCAAAGTAAATACTGCATTCTGAATTACAGAGAAAATTTGCATTCAGTGTCTCCTTCTATACATGTAGCAAAGAGTGAAAAATTTTTATTAATACATGTGAAGACAGGTGTTGGTTTTGATTTTTTTAATGGGTTTTTTTGGTTGTTGTTTACTGAAATAGTGCAATATTCAACACATAAACAGAAGGTTTTCCTAGAAATTGAGTTACTGGTAAAGGAAAAAAGATGATCTAAAAAACACATCTGTATCCCTTTCAGTGCTCTTGCTGTGAAAGATCTTATTTCCTTGGAAACCTAGATTTTCACAGATGGAAATGTTTCATGGGTTTTGACAAGATTTCTGTAAAGAAAGTTGGTTGGGTTTGGGTGGGTTGTTTGTTTTTTTTTCTCCAAGGCGAGGTGTGAAGGAAAGTTGACATTTCCCTCCCTATGAAGCATTTCTAGAAGCAGTGTATATGTCCCAGTTTGTTACTTGCCAGTATGCTAGTGAACATGTAAGATTCAGGCTACATTCCAGAATGAGAAATCAAAATCTTTTTTTAAAAACGGATGAGGAGATACATAGGTACTCCTCTCAGCCTCAGACTGCTCTGATTCTCTGAGTGTGAAGTCAGAGGCTTGAATGGAGGGCTTTTCTAATGTTTGTTACTTATTTCTTACCTTACTGAGAATAAAACCTGTCTATACTTACACACTGCTCAATCTTTCCGAGGCTGGTACAATATTAAGGGACTTTACAGCAGATTCTTGTCCCTGTTTTTTCTGTGGAAATCAGAGTCAGAGAGAGACCTTGCTGACAGTGTTTTTTTTTTAAATAGTCTCAGAATGAGGCTATCTTGTCTTCCCTTCCAAAAGGGCCTTGACTTTCCACAAGGCCTTGTTTAGCTTTAGAATGAAATAAATCCCTGTCATCTCCATATGTTCTAGCTCTTAGATACTGAATTTACTTACAGAAGTACAAAATCTAGAGCAATGTTTTATAGACATATCTTTCTTCAGTTATATAATGGTCATGGGCTGTTCAAAGATTAATAAATGCAAATAGTAAATAGAAATACATCATAACTATTACATGAATTGTCTAAATTATATCAATAGTAAGTCATTAGCAGAAAATTAGACCTGTTAATTTTATCTGAACATTTCCTAAAATAGTTGTGGTAATCTATGCAATCTTGACAGGCAGTCTCCATACCATAACAAAACCATTTATCTGCCCGCCTGGTATAGGTGTATTATAATGTCTTTTTGTAGTTTCATATCTATGGCATTCAACACAAGCAGCATGCTTCATATGAAATTAGAAACATTTAAAAGAACAGTTTCCAAAGTCTGCTTTTTTTTTCCTTTTTTACCTTCAATAGTAGTAAAATTACTTTTCCCAAGCTCAATGCACATGAGACTGGGAGAAACTCCCCAGCCTAAACAAGAAAAATACTACTTCTTTAATTAATGCCAACACACAGCATATGATTCTCTTTTATAAAGCTTTCCTTTTTTTTTTTTTTTCCCAGCAGCTACATTTGCATTTTCAATAATTGCAGAACAAATGCATTTCACCAGAAGAAGGGTTTATAGAGTGTTCTACCATCAGCAGCACCTTTTAACACTGAAAGCAGTTGAAAAACAAACAAACAAAAACCCCAACCAAACAAAAAGTACGTGTACATTAATAAACCAAAATATGGAGGAACTAGTTAGCTCCTATTTTTTGAAAAGTCTATTTAAAGTTATTTGCTGGTTGGCTACTTCTGATGCTCTCCTGAGAGGGCTTCAGCTTGATGTTGTTGCTATCCCTTTCAATTTTGTTCCCTGCCTGCCCACCTACAGTCAAACGTTAATTTTACTTTCACACAATTTAGCGATTTAGGACTTCAGAAGCAACTTTTTTTTTGTACTTAACTAGACAAAGTTATCCATGCCATTACCTGTTTTAATGAAACAGAAAAGTATATAAACTGTATCTTGCTACCCAAAGAATTAATAAACACTGTTTGTATTGACACCTGGTTTTGAATGTCTAGTTAGAATGTTACAATGAGCTACAAGTATTATTGTTATTTAAGGCCCCCTGACTCTAAAATTAGAGGTAGTTTCCTATGTGTAATAACCCGCAACATGTGGACCAAATACAATACAAACTAAATCTGTATTTGCTTTCTTACATGTGCTTGGATCTTGATGTACATCAGGGTACTGCTGCTGCTAGAGAGGCATTCTTGTGGAGTCTGGTCTCAGATTTCTTTCATTGGGTTTAAGCTCTAAGGAAGGTGGGGGCGGAGGGGGGAAGCTGTTGACCTGAGTCTTCTGACACTTTTACATCCTTGGGCTCCAAAGTGGATTTGCTGCTAAGCACACAGGGATTTGCGTAAGAACTGGCAATCAATCTGAAAGTTCGTTTAGCCTGGAACAATTCTGACTGTATCCATCAGGTGGTTTGCAGGGAAGAGTAAAAATACAGTAATTCCAATATATATGAATGCTTTTCCAGTATCCTTTTCCAACCTTCAACAATTTGTGGCTCAACTCTTCTTTAGCCAGAGGAAAAATCTTTGTATTACATTACAGAGTTCTCTCCACCCTGAAGCTGTGCAGTAACTTCTTGAAATCTTATAAAATATTAGCATCCACAACATCCCATGGCAAGGAATTTATAGGTTGTATGTACATTATGTGAAGATATACCTTTAGTTTATTTTTGAGCCTATTGCATCTTAGGTTGATTTAGTAGTAATAAGTTCTTATATTTGAAATTAAAATGATCACTTTCTATTAACTGATCCTGATTTGTAGACCTTTCTCAAATTTACATCAGTTAAGTCTTTTACAGTCTGTGTCTTACATTATCTTTCATCCTTCTTGTTCCTTCTGTATCACTTCCAGTTCTATGATACTGTGCATACTGTTTTGACACAGCAGAGCAGCATGGGGATGTTCTTCATTTTATTCTGAACTTTTTGTTTCACTTTTTCTGATTCCTGCTGACATTTGACTGGACATATTTACAGAATCATGAACTATAACTTCATGTCCTGAACGGTCTGATTTAGCACACTACCCTTTGTTACGCGTCTTTTAAATCACGAGTAAGGGGCATTACTTAAGATTCATTTTTATTGATAATAGACAAGTATAGACTTCATTTTATTATTTGTTTGAGGATCCTTTTTCATTTTTATCTAGTTATTTCTTTCCTCATAAAAAGATACTGCCATATCCTCTTGACAGTTCAATTTTATCACTTTGCAAATAGTGCTCTTGCTGTTAGTCAAATCATGAGAAATACTTATCCCTCTTCTGGACCTGGAACTGTTCAAGAACTTGCTGGGACCAGTGCTATTTACCATCTTGTTGGTGATATGGCCAGTGGGATTGAGTGCACCCTCAGCAAGTTTGTGAACAACACCAAGCTGTGTGGTGCCATTGACATGCTGGAGGGAAGGGATGCCATCCAGAGGGACCTTGACAGGTGGGCCCATGCCAACCTCATGAAGTTCAACAAGGGCAAGTGCAAGGTCCTGCACCTGGGTTGCTGCAATCCCAAGCACAAACAGGCTGGGCAATGAGTGGATTGAGAGCAGTCCTGAGGAAAAAGACTTGAGGGTGATGGTCGATGAAAAGCTCAACACGAGCCAGCCATGTGCAAGTGCAGCTCAGAATGCCAACCGACTGCATCAAAAGAAGTGTGGCCAGTAGGTAAGGGAGGTGATTCTGCCCCTCTATTCTGCTCTTGTGAGACCCCATCTGGAGTACTGTGTCCAAATCTGGAGCCCCCAGCACAAGAAGGACATAGATCTGTTGGAGCAGATCCAGAGGAGGGCCATGAAGATGAACAGCGAGCTGGAACACGTCTCCTATGAGGACAGGCTGAGAGAATAGGGCTTGTTCAGCCTGGAGAAGAGAAGGCTCAGGGGAGTCCTTATTGCGGCCTTCCAGTATCTGAATGACGACCTACAAGAAGGCTGGGGAAGGACTTTTTGCAAAGGCCTGTAGTGATAGGACAAGGGATAATGGGTTCAAACTGGAAGGCAGTAGATTTAGATTGAAAATTAGAAGGAAATTCTTCACTCTAAGGGTGGTAAGACACTGGAACAGGTTGCCTAGGGGCTTGTGGATGCTCCATACCTGGAGGTGTTCAAGGCCAGGTTGGATGGGGCCTTGAGCAACCTGTTCTAGTGAGAGTTGTCCCTGCCATGGCAGGGGGATTGGAACTAGATGATCTTTGAGGTCCCTTCCAACCCAAATCATTCTATGATTCTATGAAAAGTTTAAATGTTATAGTATTCCTTATTCATGTGATTTGGCAAGATTATATAGCAATGGCTGTGAGAACACACAGTTGTCATGTTATATAAGCATTTTTTGTATATATGCATATTTACATAGAAAAATGATACAGAGCCTAAACTAATCTTGCTCCAAAAGGAGACTTGCATTATCTATTTTTCTGACTATCCACCTCCTTCCTAAATATAACCATCAGTCTTTTTCAAAGAAGGTGTACAGCATGCTGTGTATACTTGATTGTAATAAATAGACCAACATATTTTTTTCAGAGCTCAACAGTGTGTAGTAACTACTGGTCATTGCTCTGAAACTCAATCAGTGTGTTGCTTAATAGTTATTAGAGCAATGGATAATCTGCACAGCAGTATTTATGGCTCTAGACAGAGTCAAGGTCCAGTTCTTTAAATGTCTTCTCTCCCCTGAACAATTTTGTGTTCAGAGCAACACAGGAAAGGGGAATGAGCGCAAAATGGTACACAAGAAATTTTAAGATGTCTCTATTTTTAGGGGGATTTTTAACATCTTGGGATGTAACATGTGTCTTGATTATAGATCTATGTTGCCATCTGGTTAGTTTTGTAGAAACAAGGCTGTATTTTCAGATGCTTAGAACTGACACATTTTGTTGAAAATTGCTGGGTGTCAGCTTCAATTGCTTAAGGCATTTGGTGATTTTTCTATAATAAATGCAGAAATACTGTGTTCAGTAGAAGGTGACTGCAGAAACTGTGTATCTCAAAATGTATAGTATGTTAGGATGAGGTGAATTTTCTCTGTGTGTATGTATACATATATATATCTCAGCAAGTACGTCTTCAGATATGCTACCTATAATGGGTGTGCTTTGACTAGAACTGCATTGCTGTTGCACTGGGTTGCTCTGGGGGTCTGAGGACAAACTGATCCATGATGGACACAGGCAGGCCAGGGGGAGAAGTTTTTCTGATCAGTGCAGAGGAGGAAAAATAGAGGATTATAGGGAGGAGGGAGTAAGATAAATTACGAATCTGAAGACTCAGAGGGAATTTCCCATTGAGATGATCCCCTCTTAATCATCATCTCACTTGAGGGAATGAGCTTATGTGGGGAGTGTGTCATGCTCCCCACTGGTGAGGATGAGATGCCTGGCAGCTCACTAGCTGCAGTCTGGTTATGAGTCCAGAAAAGCAGTGTCAATCTCCAGTGGCTAGACGACTTCCTCAGATGTGGAAAACTGCAGTGCTAATATATCTTCTTCCTTCTGATCCCTCTTACAGTGATTTGAATTGATTTTTTCCAAGATAAGTAATGTCACCAATCTTTTTCTTTTTTTGTTGTGAAGAATTCTGTAAATTCTGGATTTTTGAAAGCTTAATCTTACTAAAGCATTAAAAAAAAGAGGAAGGTTCTTATGTGACCACAAGAGGGAAGAATTTTGGTTTTTATGAAAATGCTTAGTTCTATTCCTGATATAACTCACTTCCATTGTTCCCATCTTTTGAGATTTCAGAATAAGGGGGGTAGGAAAGAGTACATTGCATCCAATTGTCTAATCTCTCTGCTTAAACTGTAGTTTGACTGTAACTCAGTCAATATCTGAAATAACATATTCAGTTATTCTCTGTGTAATTAGTATGAAGTGGTTAAGTTTGGATAATAGCTCTTTCTAAATTTCTTCCAGAAATTATGGAGAATGCATTTTACAGATTTTTTGTGTTATTTTACTTCATTTTGTGAAGACAATATATTCTACTATCTTGTTCCACCTGCGTCTAAAATGGCCCAAGAATGGAGTGCTAAATTTAAAAGTGAGTAATGAAACAAAACCAATTGGAAAGCTAAATCTGTACAACTTCCTTGCCTTTCTGGATAATAAATAAAGTTATCTCAAATAAGTTGTCAAAAAAATTGTATCCTATAGCAATAGATATTACTAGAAGAAGAAAAGTAGTTTTCTTTGTTCATGCCCAGAGCTTGATCAAATAGTATGAAGAAAAGAGAAGCTTTCTCATTAATAAACCCACGCAAAGTACTTATTAGTATAAATCCCTAACTAATCTGTTGAATATTTCAGGGGATGAAAAGCATTGTAATTTTTATTTAAGCCAAAGTATCAATGTTTTTATAACTTAAATAATAATTAAAAAATCTATTCAGAAACTTGCTTAATAAAGGGCAAAATCTGGCAATAAAACCCCAAATAAACAGAAAATGAAATATTCCATTTGATCTGAGAATTTTTTTTTTGTCATTCAACCAGCACAATGAAAAATCCATTATTCACACAGCTCAGCTCTGCAGTAGGCTCTAATACAAAAATACACTACATCAGAACTGTGACAAATTGAGACAGAAGCATTAAATTGATAGAACAGATCCACACCAGAGGACCATACCTTGAAAGCTGTATCAAGCAGTACAAGAAATTGTGGGAAGTTCTTTGCATATTAACCCCTTTATAAATCATGCATGTATGCTCAAAATTACGTGAGTTTGTTAGTTGGTTGTTGGGTTTTTTTATTCTAGCTGTGTCTCTGAAAGCAGCACTCATTTTCTGTTTTTTTCAATGGGTTTATATAAGGAAATTACAAACCATGTAATTTTTCACTGTGGGCACACATCATTATTTTAAGGAAGGCCTGTGAAAAGCTAGCACTGCAGCTCAAACAGAAGGCTGCAAACAACTTTGAGATATTTTGACAGCTTTTTTCCATCAGTATCAACAGAAATCAATTCCTTTGTGTTATTGTGTGGTTTAAAGGGGAAAATACAAGCATGCAAACCATCCCGAAGTATCTAATAGCTGAATAATTATGTCATATATTGAGAAAGCAAAGGTTTAATTCCTGTCTTTTTATCACAAAACAGGAGTATCTTTTCAATGGATTATAACTTCAGTGTGTCTCTTCCTTTTTAGGTGCTGGGGTTTTGCTGCTTTTTTGTTTGTTTGGTGTGTTGTTTTGTTTGTTGTTTTTTTTGTGTTGTTTAGGGTTTGTTTTTTTTTTTTTTGCCAGAAGTTATTTACTCCTGACAAAAGGTTAAGTTTTAGCAAATCCACTTTTCTAACTAAAAATCATTTTGACAAATCCTCCAGACTGCCTCTGCTAAGAATAGTATCGTACCTGTTTTTAAAAGTCAATTTAATATTCAATGCATGATTATTTTTTTAGTGCACTTTGCTGCAGAGCTATAAATATAGAAGCATCATAAATGAATACATTCTATAGATGGTATATGTGACGGAGAGAGAGACTTCACTGCAAGGCTCAAACTAGCAATTTATTTGAACTTCACTCACAGGTCCAATTACATCACCACTGCAGGTTTTTACATACAATGGAAGAATGCACTATTGCAATTTAAAAAGCAATACACAGAATATGGTACTACAAAACTAAGTGATTCCCCGAAATGTACTAGTACAAAATAAAAATGTGCTAGATATTAGTATCTTAGTTACAATCTTAAAACGTGCCAAACATCACACATATGTTTGAGGTATGCTTGAGGAAATTGGACTATCTAGAATGTTTATCTTTGGTGGCATGATGGGATTTCCTCTTATCTTTTCATAGGCATACCCTACTAGTTTTACTAATTTTGTGATGTCTAGCTAAACTAATGTATCCTATCTCAAGAACAGAGAGTGGTTGAAATGAGACTCATGGCAAAACATTTGTTATTTGGGTTTGGGTTCCACCCAGGTTTCGGTCCTTTATCCCATTTAATCATTTTGGATAACTCGAGACTGGGTATTTTTTCACAACCCCCCATGAGTCATCACAAATAAGGGTCTGTCAAGGCAAGATAGAGCTGAGCTGATTTAACACCACCCTACATCTTGCCTTTGTTCACCGAAACCTGTTCTGCAGGTATCCCCACAGTATATTGACACTTTTCCTACCAGAGACAGGACTATTAAAATTTCTGTCCGTTTTAAATTGATTAGTTTCTAGCAGTTGTGCCGATAACATAAAAGGAGCAAAATATGGGAGTATTAATATTTATTATCTGAAACAAGAAAGTATAACAGAGATG
Source organism: Eurystomus gularis (assembly GCA_013400335.1). Taxonomy (NCBI): domain Eukaryota; kingdom Metazoa; phylum Chordata; class Aves; order Coraciiformes; family Coraciidae; genus Eurystomus; species Eurystomus gularis. The sequence goes on from VZZY01020700.1 coordinate 96,911, forward strand.
TCCTAAAGTCATATTTTCACTTCAAAAGAATGACTCAAAATGTTAATTGGTGGATGAAAGATCAGGAGATACCTGTTTCTGTATGTACTCTAAATGAGTGGGTGAAGTGGAATCCTAAATGAACCTGACTTACAGCTTTATTGTTTGAGTTCATTTCAGTTCAGAAACTGTTTATGAAGAAGTCAATAAATAAGTTATTGCAGATTTGCTGGTAAACTTGAAAGTGCTGACCATTATGATAAAAGTCAGGGTCACAGGAATCTTAAATTGTTATAGATAAATAATGAGACTTATGAACAAAATTGTCTATGCTGAGAGAGGATGGAGAGAAGGAGGACAAAGAAATAGTAGGATGTTGGGGTCTTTTGTGTAATGTTTCTTTGTGTTTTATTTTAGAAACTTAGAGTTCACACTGATTTAATGCCTGGGAGCAAATATTATGATTCTAAATGTGGAATATCATGATAATATCTATTACCACTGATGCCTTATCAAAGAGTAATTTGTTCTTTCTGTTACTACAGCCAGTTTTTGCATCATTTCATTAATGATATAATGAAAGTACACAGGGAGACATAGACTTAAAGGTTTAACAAAAGACAGACTTTGGCATTATGTCACAGTCCAGTCATCTGCTATAACACAGGTTCTTTCCATCTTCCCCGACTCTTATGCTGGTTGGTTGGTGAAGTGCTGAAGCCTGAGGCACTGGCCCCAACTTAAAGTTGACCTATGGATAAATTGCAACCTAGCAGTGTGTTTTGTTTCCCCCAGTGGCTTCAGGTTCCAGAGGCAGAACCTGGCCCACCTGTGTCTTTGTGGCCCCACCCTACCCCAGGTGGTCATGGTTGGGGCAGTGGGCAAGCCTTTATCAACCAGGACATGAGTAGCTTGTGCATGGTTTTTGTTGGGGCTAGTTGTCTCTTGCTGAGCTCTCCCAGTGTTGTCTCTCTATGTAAAAGGCCCCTGAGGGAGCCATCTCTGTCTGTTGTGTTCAGCAGGTGATGCTGGCACCACAGTGGGCAGCAGAGGAGCTGGGCCCACAGGAACCTATGGCAGGACTGTCTGAAAGAAGACTTCTGAGGGGATGTTGCTGAGTTCAGTGTTGGCCTGTGTGATCAGGCAACTGATGGCAGCATAAAATTATGATGGCTGAACGGGCACAACAGTTGGTCAGATCTATGCTAGGCAGAAAATAAATGCCTTTTACAAATCAGAGCCTTGTGGCTATTGAGAATATGAGAGGAGTCCTGGTGTTTTGAGGAACTAACAGAACTGTTTTGGATGTATTACTGAAGACAAGCTAAAAAAAAAGCGAAGAAAGTGCAGGGGAAAATAGTGATCATGGGGAAAAAAAAATAAAAGAAGAAAAGAAAAATCTTGGACTCTTTCTACACCCTACAGGTACTGTGAACTGTATTATGTAGAAATTGTAGGCTAGTGGTTGGTGTGGAATTGCTCAGTGACATACTTAGTGAGAAAGGATGCTAATAACTGCGAAAGCCCATAGATCTCCCACAATGTATTTTATTATTGTTTTGATTTCACTTCCAGCTCTCTGTAGCAACTTCCTGAAAAAAAAATAATCACTTTCTGTTTCATCCAAGCCATTCTTCAATGCTCCTATTATGATAAAACTTAGAACATTTTGACTAGTGTTTTCTTTTTAGACCTTAAAAGGGGAGAAGGAAGTAGCAAGTCTCTTCCAGGATTTTCTGACTGGCTGCTTCCACATCTAACTCTCTACTTTTTTACAAGTTTTTGGGACATACATTGCTTATAATATGTTTTGTAATGTGTCACTGAAATAAATTAACACATAGAATTTTATTAGAAAAACTGTAGCAATTTGTGCTCCTGGATAAAATTTAAGCACTTGCTGGTAGCATTAAATACAAAGAAACCAAACCACTTTTTCTAGAAAAATATGGAAATAACATAAAAGATAACTTTGCTATTTGTCAAGTGAAACTAGGAGTATATGAACTTGTTAGGCTCTTGAATTGTTTCATGTTTTGAAGCAGAGTGCATGCAGTTCCTATGAGGGAAACAGAAAACATTTTCATTTGGCCAAATGACAATATGGAAAAAAAATATGCAGCCTGATACGACAGATGGTGAGGACTGCAAAGCAGCCATTGGTATTAATATCAAATTTCAAATTGCCTAATGGTTGTAGGTTTTTCTCTATATGAATTAATAATAGGCACACATTAAGTTCAGTAGGAGTTGCTTAATGCAGATCCTCCTTTGTTTGCTTGGATGGAGACACTGTAAGTGGTCTGATTCTGATTTTGGGAGATATGCAGGTACATGTTTAAAAGCCTGCCTTCCATCCCAGAAAGGATTTGCTTTGCCAGTGCATTTGAGAAATCTTGCTTTTATGTGCTTGTGCCCATAAGAGAACGGGATTGTTGGGCTATGTAAATAATGCTGCATTGAGACACTTTCTATCATCTGTTTTAAGCATGGTGGAATGTATCTGGCGGTGAAACGGCATTTTTTCTAGGTAAGAGGACAAAACCAGCACTTTATTTAACCACATATTTTAAGAGGCTAGTCAGAATTTTAGAAGTCAGATGCCTGCACTTAAGCTTGTAAACTAATGCTTAAATATATGTGGTTTGATTTATTTTTTTTTTCCCAAGAAGTTCAGCACTTCTCTTCATTTTTAAAGAATACACTAGGTGCTGAGCATCCTTAAAATTTTGACCTGTTCATTTAAAAAACACTAGTGAGTTTGGAAGGTTAAACTACACTGACTTCAGTCTTTTAAAATTGTCCTCTGGTTTAATTTTCTAATCTTTACTATAGAAAACATCAGGCATGTTTTTGCAATTTTAATTTAACAAGTCGATTGGTAGGTTCTCATAACGTGCTTTATCCATAGCAGAGTGGCGATGAGACAGATAAAAGCTAAGTTCTGTTGAAGCAGCTCATTTGCTGGATGGTTATACACAGGCTCAGCACAGAGAACCAATGTTGTGAATAACATCTAGCTGAATGGTAAAAGCTAGACATCAGAAATTCTTCAGAAGAGTGTTATATGTTTTATTTAAGCAAGACTAGGACAAGTCAAGATGTAATGGCTGAAAATTGTGACTGTTTGCTAGTTGTGCAGTAAAAAAAAAAACCACAACACTTTAGTGGAACTACAATTACATCTCCCATTTCAAAGTTTTCATTACAGACATTGACAGAAACCTAATAAATTATATTCTTTTAAAAGCTGGTCATATACTGAATAAGACAAAAAATATTTTGTAAAATTTACATAGTTACACATAATTGCCTTCATCTCTGGGGTTATGTTATTCAGGAATATTCAAGCAAACACCTGGATGTTGGTGAGATTATTTTTTAATTTGTACTCTAAAAACCAACAGTTTCAGTTTGTGGTTTCAATTTGTAGTTTTGTATGCTATAGGATAAGTTATATTGGTATATTTCAAACTACATAAAAACAAGAAAAAGAAAATGTGGTATTTAAAAAGCCATTGACGCGGGACTCTTTGGGGAGAGTTGCAAGAACAACACATATGGATGAGCCCGTATGTTTCTAAAATGCTATAACGCTTTCAAATTTGCTGACTTTCTGGAACTTTTGGATCTATTACTGTCCAAGCCCAATAGGAGTAGAATTAGGATATTTTATTATTACAGATAAGTGACCTAACCTAACCACCTTTGGTGATGTCACAGACTTCAAAATGTAGCACCTCATTTGGGTTTAAGCATTTTGTAAAAGGAAGCTGAACAGAATGAATGAGAGGAGCAACTAGCTTCTCATTTTCAATAACTATATTATAGGAATATAGCTACTAAAAATGCAGTGTTTCTTGGTAACTGTCTGTTTGGAGGGAGAGGCAAAATGGATTATATTTAGCTGGGTTTTCTTAACTAGTTTCCACAACCTGTCTTGCATAATTTCTTCAAGGATACATACTTCTGCCCTTTGAAAGTTAATATAATGGGAAGTTAGACATTTGCTAAGAAATCAATTTGCTGTTCCAGTAAGTGTTCCTGTTACTGAATTTCACACATGAAATGAGATGCATTAACCAGTTACCTTCAAAACTACTCTTTACTTATGCCAGATTAAGTAAAATTTAAATGAAATAGTTGAATGCAGCACTCAAATTGACACGACATTTATGTTTACTTATAAAAGAAATCAATGAAGAAAAGAGAGATCCTTTTCATTAAGCAGGGTTTTGGCTCTAGAAGTTATCTGACATTATGGATAATGTCAGATGGACTCCTTGATGGACTTATTTGGAGATTCTGTTCTTAAAGTTATCTTCATACTGTGCTCTGAGGGAGAACCATTTCTTATCTGAGTTTATGCATGCTGAATTTTGCAGCAAAGGCTTCCTTGGAAACCTTCAAAAGGCCCAGAAGAATACATTCCTTTCTGAAATATATTTATGTCTAAATATTTCAGAAAAAAAACTTGGCACCTTTTTAAATAAACTGAGGAATGTGTTGCTTACCTGGAATTATAAGTACAACTTTAACAGCATTTGGGGCATATCTACATAACAACTTCTTGGTTTGACAAAGGGTGAAACTGTTTCCTAACTTTCAATCTGAAGAATGACTTGTGGTGAAATGTCTTCCTATGAGAACTTCCTGTTGTGTATAAAATTGCACATGATCAAACATGATAGATACAAGCATCTAAATACGTGAATATAATTCATTATTGATTTATGCCTTAGTCTAACTGTGAAGGTAATTTACTACTCTGTGATCCCAAGAAGTTTGAGATTATAGGCATTGGTGAATTTTTCTGTTGAGAGACACACAGAGAGAGAGTAGTGCAATATTCATCTTTTCTTTAATGAACGAGGTGGTTTCAGTCCCTTGCAGACCTCAAGAAATGAATATAATTTGGTTACCTAAAGGACAGCTAACTTACTAAGTTTATACCTCCTGCTGGTTATTTTAACCAATTATTTCAATTTAAAACATATGTCACAACTTAGAGCAAGACAAGTGTTACAAAAAAGGTCTTTTAAGTAATTCAGCTAACACCAGTGAAAACTTCTTCAATAATGTGTTACTCAAAAACCTTTCATCCACTCCTGCCATGAATAATAAATATTGAACAGTTGCAGTGAAAAGGTTCCCAACACACTGTAGCTAAAAACTATTCAAGTTGCTGTAGAAAACCTCACAGTAAAAGTCTTTATTCCCTTACGGTTTAAGTGCAAAAAGCTGGCCACATCAGTAAGAAATAACTGAATGGTAAGGAAGTTGACCTAGAATCCCTATATATTTTATATTGATTTTATATGAATAGAGGATTTCCACCTGCTTTCATACTTTCAGGCTGAACAACTACTCATTATGCGACAATGTTGAACATACTTGTCTAATGTTCACAATTTTTTCTGCATTTTCAAGAAAAATATGTAGAGAAAGGTATACATTTCCTCAATTTGTAGAAATGCTTGTAAGATAGTTCTTGTACTTGTTACCTTTATTATTTCACTATGCTTCACTTGGCACACTGCAGAAAACAGGAATGAAACAGAAGAGCGAGAACCCTGGCCTATTGTATCTTCAGCACCTGTTGTATGTTGGGGTTTTTTTTTTTTCCTCTCTCTCTCATGCATACATTACTTAACAATCTTTACCTGGTACTGAGTAGAGATTAAAACTTGGAGAAGAATTACCTGAAAGACATATGTTGCAAAATGTGTAACAGCAGGATGAGAAGGAAAATACCTTTTTTTCCTTTGTCTCTTGTCTGTTGTGATTCATTTGCCAGAATCATTTTCATTTGGAAGCTCAGATTTGTTTGCCTGCTAAACCAGGATGCTCCTCTTTACCAACTGTGCTGTCATAATAGTAGCTTTGATACTACATATCTGTGAAATCAGTTAGAAAACTGAAGACGGTGAAGAAAATAACAGCTCATTATTAGAAATTCATACTGCAAGTCTGTATATATACTTGATATATCTGCAGAAGTTTCTGAGAGAAGCTTCATATATTAATTCGTGTTATTTAGGACCTACTTGCCTAAGAGAGGGTTTCTGATTAAGCATATATTCAGTTTCTCAACACTACGCTGTATGGCTAGATTCCTCTATATCAGTAATAACAATCTATGGCAGATTATATGTATTTATATCTCTATAACTTCATCATTGTTGCCCAATTCTTATTCCTGTCTTTAACAAAATAGCCATGAGTAATCGCCTCAGAAAAGGATCAATGTTTGTACTGCTAGCTAAATGACACACAGGACATTAGCAATTAGAAATTGTGATTTACTGAGCAATCATAGACTATAAAAACAATAAATAAATCCATGAGTGTAGTCTTCTGAGTAACTAGCAGACTTTGAACACTGTTAGTATCCATAAACACTATTAGTATCTATGATCTCAGTGAAGAATCTTTTTTTTCCCCACTTTTTAATGCAGTTACTGGCAATTCTCCTTGTTTTAGTCAAGAAAATTCTGTAATTTATTGCTCCTATCTACCTTCATCTTAATGAGTCAATATTATGACACTTTTATGTGGAAAAGTGTTTTGACTGAAGTTGCTGAGAGGAACAGCAAAAGTACTAACAGGTTTTATTTGAAAAGAATAAGAAAATATTCTGTCCTGTCCAATCAGACAGGATATTATGTGATGTATACAGAACAGCATGCATAAGAAAAGTTACCAAAGATAACAAAGTTGACAAATCTTAGAAATTAAAATCTGTCTGATGGTGAGCGCCTGCCATCTGGTGGCTAAATGTGCAGCGCAGTTTAAAGGTGACATTCTGATGTCGAGGACTGCCTTCACTGTCTGCAAGCAACAGCTATTAACCGGGGACAAACAGGTCCCATTTGGAGCAGGTCTGCAAAGTTGATCTAATTTTGTTACCTCGAATAGCTGGTATCAGTAACAGACATACATAATCTTAATGGATGCAATTTTAAATACATCTGAAAATACCAAAATGTGATCTTTAGATTATACATCTGTTAAAATGGAGCATGATTACTTTCCCTGCTCTCCTATTGTGGGGCGGAAGAGCAAAGTCCACAAAAATGCAGCAATAAACATTCTCAATTTGGTCAGTCCTAACCACTAATAAATGGCTCTTCCTGAAGATGGTCTTTGGCCTACTGAACAGTGATGATGGTATCTTAGCTAGGCTACCAAACACAATTAATTGCTAAACCCAAAGATTTGCAAAGAAAAGGAGGACTGCAGCTGAGTGTCTGAAATTATACCCAGATATAACTTTTTTTCCTGCCAGATTACTAACTTATACCAAATTAGACATGCTTGCATTTGCACGTGTGTGTAATTAGACTGTGGAGGATCCATCAAAACTGTTAAGCTTCTCTGTTTACTTTTTCCCTCCTTCCCTCTCTGTGGCCTTTAGTGGTTTCTTTTTAATCTTCTTTCCTTTTATCCTTTACTGCTACCTTGTGGTATATGGTAGAAACATCATTCAGTTCCCTTTTTTTCCCCCTTCCCTTTACTTACTGTTAGTAAAAATGTTTAAAGAATGCTTTAAAGTGAAGAATAGCAAGTTATTCATTTAGTTGTACACAGGCCTCAACTAAGTCTTAACTTATATTTAAATATTACACTGCTTTTAAATTACAAGTGGAGTATGAGATTTGTTTCGGTCTGAAAACTGATCTGACTTTCTTGGCATAGAAAGAGCAGTTCTGAAAACTAGCTACTTCTGGTACAACATTTAGACGAACAAGACCCTCCAGGCACTAGCATGGGAAATTCCTTCATGTTTATATATATAGTTTATATCTCTCACTTCTGACAAATGAAATAATAGCACAGCAATTGCTGTATAAATTATTCCCCCCTTCCACACCTACATGTTTACGATTTGTTTCTTGAATTCTCAGGTAGACTGTGGCACTGACATCTTCCTGAAACTTAGAATAAACATCCATAGGCAAGTCAAAGGCAAGGGTACTGAAAGAGTAAATGGGAAGGAGGAATAGAAACCTGAACTACAACAAAGTTCAGGATGGATACAAGAAATGAAGTTGCTAGAAGTAGTGATTTATCAATTGTCTTTAGCTGTATTTAAGATGGTTACAGGATTTGCCATAAACTTTACTGTTGAAAAGGAGAGTGTCTAGAATCAGGTTTTTTCACACCATATACATACATTTTCTTTTAAAAATTCAGATTTGCAGAATATAATTCAGATATGAACAATAAATACAGAGGTCTCTTTCTTTCTGAGTCTTTGTTACCATCATTAGTGGTAAAATAAATGCAAAAACTTTTCAGATTTCTTTCATTTCTACCCATCCAGATATTTCTACCATTGGCTTTCCATTCTTTTCTCTTTGATGTGTATAGAATGTATCTAGCTCTTCAGACTAAGTAACCAAAAAAAGAAAAAGTAATGTTTACCCTGCTACCGGTTCTGTACTTTTCTAGCTTCATACAAGTCCTTTCTGGAATTTGCTATTTTAATGAAGGCTAGTCATCATGTACTCTGAGAGCTCACATGGCTTCAGAAATGCTGAATACAGTTTCATTTACTAGTGGTGAGCTTTCACGTCCATCTTTTTCTAAACATTTATTGCCAACTACTTGAAAAGATGTATTAAAGTAACTGGCCAAAAAATCCTTTAACAAAATATCTTAAAAACCCTTAATCATGTACACAAATAAGCCAAGTTTAAATTTAGTCAAAGAAGTGTTATAACAAGATTATTCTTGTGTAAAACTAACCGGGTCTTTTAACATAAAGGTTAATGTACGCAATATGTCAAAAATTCATGTATTTCTAATAAGGTACTGAATAAATGTAATGTTACTTTATTCAGCTATGACTGATACTTAAATCTATTTTTTCAGCCACTGCATAGTTACAATATTCACCGATAGCAGTGATAGGTCACAAACTTCTAGGATGCTAGGAGAAAGGTTGGACTTGATGACCCTGGAGGTCCTTTCCAACCATAACGATTCTGTGATTCTGTCTGTTCTCTTTTCTGTGTGTAAGCTTAGTCTGTTAAAAGTATTAGTTTGTTTCCTGAATGTGCCCAGTTCAGACCCAAATATTCAAATAATAGTGACTCGCTTTACTTCTTTCAGTAAACCCACTGTGTTATATTGCAATTCTATTATCCCTTTCCCAAAAAGTCACTTGGGCTGTTTAAAGCAGTGGGGACATCCATTAGTTGCTGTCTGTAAGACACCTCTGCTAAAGTCTGCTGGGTCCCAAAACTTTGCCTGCTGGTTCTAACAATTTGGGCAACAGATATTGTTTTTACTGGTACCCTACTGACTTTGGTTACTTTTTTTACTTGCTTGATACAGGAGAAAAGGTGACTATGCATGTGCAACCAGCTTTATGTTGTTACTGCACGGAGTTAGAGGACTCAGAGTGTATATGATTACTCTTGCCTTCACATTCATGTCACATGAAATGTTGGCCAAAGTCTTCAATGTGTACAGAAGGAAAAATACCAGCAGTCCTCAGCTGGGCTGGGTCAGGGGGCTAGGCACAGAGAAATTATCCAGAGCCCTACCACTAATTCTCAGGAAGTCCCAGCAGGTCACTGTAGCCTTTGGTCCCACTTCTCATTCCAGTTTGGAGCAAGATCTATAGGGACTTCCACTCCTTATAGCAGTCTCTCATCCCTGTCAAGACAGCAATGAAAAATGCATTTAAAAGGTCAAAATCCCCTATAAAAAAGAGTTATCAACAAAAGGAATGATTAATTATTTTGGGAAGGGGAGGCACTGCATGTAGCACACTTTAAATCAGTCTTGGAAATGGTTTAGAAAGTAAAGGCCAGTGTTGTACTCAGAGGAAGTTGTGCAAACAATAAAAACAAACTGTTGGAAAGTGAATGACAGAACTCTGACAGCCAATGTAGAGATAGTAGCTGTTAAAGAAAAGAGACATCTGATTTTTTTTGTGTGCGTGCACAAATGTTTGTCTAATCTATAGAAGAGTAAGCTGTCCAAGGACTGAGAAATACCAGAGAAAGTTATAAAACATAAACTCAAGATATAAAACAGTCAGGAGACATGTATATAAATGATAAGAAGATGCATGGGAGACTTTATATAAAAAGTTTTCAAACAAAAAAAGAATTTTTTTTTATAATAATGATAATAACTTGTTTTCAAGTAAGATATAAAAGAGTTACATTAACAGTAGAGTAGTTCAGCTAGTAAAATCTTTTTGTAGTTGGTGTCCAATAAACCCAGAATCCAGGCATGGTTCACAATGTAGTGTCTGAAAAATTTCCTTCATAGTTGTGGCAGGAAAGGTCACACCAAAGAGTGAATTTGTCATATTGGGTTACATCATTCACACAACAGCCTTCTCATTAACTGCAGTAAAATGCATTGACTACAAAGAAATTTGGTTGCCTTTTTACTTTTTGTTTTCCCCAGAGTTATTTTTCTGACACTCTGCTACAAAACTATTAGTAGACTGTTCGGTATTTCCTGCTTTGATGAGCCGCAATGTTATTAGTTCTACCCAGTGGGACATGGCATTTTCTATACAAGCTGTTTATATAATTGGCATTCCTGAGGGAATTCAGCATCCGAGTGAACAGTACCTACCTGAAACACAATGTGTTTCAGGGGTAGATGTCCCTTAAGAGAAGATTCTCCAAGGTGTATCTGATGAAGATCATCACGTACATGGTAGAAGCAATTGTCTCCAATATATGAATGATACTGATATGAATATACTGACATGAAATCCTGTTTAACTCATCACTACAAATGGTGTGTTAGCTAGAGCACCAAGGACTACTTTTTCTACCCTTATTCTGCTAGGATAGTGGCAATAATGTATTTCATCCTTGTACTTCCAAGTACAGAATCACAGAATGGTAGGGGTTGGAAGTGACCTCTGGGGATCATCTAGTCCAGGGGTCCTCAAACTACGGCCCGCGGGCTGGATACGGCATTCTTTTTCCTGTTTTTTTGCACACTACTACAAATAAAATGTGTGGTGTGCATAGGAATTCGTTCATTTTTTTCCAAACTATAGTCTGGCCCCCGACAATGTCTGAGGGACAGTGAACCGGCCCCCTGTTTAAAAAGTTTGAGGACCCCTGATCTAGTCCAACCCCCGTGCCAAAGCAGGTTCACCTACAGCATGTTGCACAGGAACATGTCCAGGTATGTTTTGAAAGTCTCCAGAGAAGGGAACTCCACAACCTTTCTGGACAGCCTGCTCCAGGCCTCCCTCACCCTAAAAATAAAACAGTTTNGGAACTCCACAACCTTTCTGGACAGCCTGCTCCAGGCCTCCCTCACCCTAAAAATAAAGCAGTTTTTCCTGATATTTAGGTGGAAATTTCTGTGTTCCAGTTTGTTATTGCACTAAACAAGCTTTGCATGTGACCTTCTAGTACCTGAAAGAGGCCTACAGGAAGGGAGGGGGAGGTCTATTTAAAAGGGTTTGTAGTGACAGGACAAGGAGTAATGGTTTTAAGCTAGGAAAGGACAGATTTAGGCTGGATATTAGAAAAATGTTCTTTAACACAAGGGTGATATGTCACTAGAATAGGCTGCCCAGAGAGCTGGTGGAGGCCCTATCCCTGGAGTCATTCAAGATCAGGCTTGATGGGGCTCTGAGCAACCTGACCTTGGTAGAGATGTCACTACCTGAGTAGGGAGGTTGGACCAGATGACTTTTGGAGGTCCCTTCCAGCCTAGAACATTCTATGATTCTATGTGCACAGAAGAAAAATGCCTCCCTTCTAACAGTTAGCTGAACCAGTGTTACAGAGTTATAAGGCTTTGGTCTTGTTTGGGATTTTTTGGCTCCCTTTACTGCCATTTAAGTTAAAGATTCCTCTACCTGAATAACTTATTTGTCTTAAATAGCATTGCAGAGAGATATTGCCATGTGTAAATGCTTTGTTATGGTATCTCATAGCAAAAATGCTATAACCACAGGGAGATGAGATTTATATCAGCATATGAATGTAATGATCTTAAAGAAATCTCTCATCTGCAGTGAAGCACAGAATAAAAAATCCAGAAACGTAAGATGTATTTAAAATGAAAAGGGAAGTCAGCCAGTGGCATAAGAGTGGCATAGGTTAATAAGCTGGTATAGGAGCATGGAAGTCTTTTGGGCTGTGGAGGGCTTTTGCAGGCTTTGAATGTCTGTGTCCCTTCTGAGTCTTGACTGAACTATTGCATCTTCAGTGTCTGTCCGCTCCAGCCGCAGTATTTCTTGACAGAATACTCTCTGGCATACTCTCCAGGGTCTTGCCTTCTTCACTCCTTCCTGCCATCAGACATTTCCTCTCGGATGAGGGAAAGTGATCCCTGAAGATAGGTTGTGCGCCTTGGGGGTATGTGTGTGTGTGTTGAGGGACAGATGGGGAAGGCGTTTTAAAATACAGACTGATAACCATTGACCTAGATCAAAAGAGTTGCGTCACTTCCAAAAGATTGAAGAAACTCTTCCAGAAGCCGGTTTCCCATCACTTTTTCTTATTAGCCAGGAAGTTGCTATAGGAGCCAGTATGGACAAAGGTAGCACAAATGTCAGTGCTACAGGAAGCAAGAGGGACAGGTGAAAGCAATACCTCTATCTTTTTTTTAACTAGGCAACCCCTTATAACTATATTATCTACTTTTACTAGACATAGGGCAAGACCCTGCTTCCTGTTTAAAAGAAAAATATTAGAAATCTATTTTGTTGAACCATTATCTGGTTAGTATTTTTCAAACTTTTTGTTTGGACAAGAGTAATAGGATATGCAAAAACTGTTAGCTTGTAGTGGTTTTGGTATCATTTTCTAATAAGTGTCTAAAAGTCCCTGAGTTGTAACTTACACTATTCCAGATGATTGGTTTTTTTCTTCATAAATCCATGCGCGTGCAAACACAACAGGAAAGAAGGGAAGAATTAATATATAAGCTTTGTGTGATGGTTTTAGGAAAATGACAGTATTTTCCTCTGACAAACTTCTTTAGAGTTGATATTCTTTATCTTCCCAGTAGATTTCTCTGTCTTGGATTTAAAAGGTGTTAGAAATTACTTCTCTATAGCAGGACAGAAACATTTTTCATTCCTAATGAAAATAATTTATTGCTGACTTGCTATTTGTATTTGCTATTAAATTTTAGCTATCTGTGATCTACAAATGTTGAATTTTTTTGCTCTTGTAAAATTTTTTCTAGGTAATGAAGATACTGTTCAATTCAGATAACTGAAATTATGGTGTCAGTCTTAGTGTTTTCCTCTTGAAGTAAATTACTTTTCCGAATTGATACTTTTTTTTTCTTTCTATTTTGATTTATTCTGAACTGACACAAGGCAACCTTCTTATTTTCTGTTTTTTCCAAACAAGGGTTGAACAAATTTAACTATATACTGTGTGAAAATTATTTCAGTAGTCCCAATAAGTCACAAAACTGAAAAAATTGACTATATAATTTCTCCTTTTTGTGGGTTAGTTTCCAAAATCAATGAAAAAATCATCCTACTTTTATGCAATGTTTACTGAGCTGATTCAGGTAATAGGAAGACTGAAAAACCACATCTTTCCCGAAGAGTGCCTCCCCTTCCTTCTCACCAGGACAGTCTCTCTCTCTTACAGATGTTTACTTTTGATTGAACAATAGCATTCTGTGGAACAGAGAAGACACAGAAAAGGACAAAACTTTCTGGATTGTATTAACAGAAGTCCACAAAATATACCATTTTATCTCCAGTATTTATACTCTATTAACAGAGATCTTGAATGCAGATAACTCGGGAAAGATTTCAGCCTTGCAATAGGCATCTTATGCAATATTGATAGAATGAGTTAAAATGCTTCAAACCTAGGAGGAAGTACAATTCCGTTTTCTTGCTCTCCTAAGGTATCATGCAAAGGATGACTATCCATATACCCAGCATTATGAAAAAAAAAAAAAGTAAGCTTTGTGTAGTTAAATCTTCAGCCTTCAAAGAAGATCTGTCATGTCAGGATCCTAATGGAGAGGTATGTTCAAATACAGTCTTTATGGCATCTAGCTTTGGGGCCCAGGTTTTGAGTGTTCTGTAGTACTGATTTTGTAGTCTTCTAATAGGCAAACTAGATTTTGGGCTAGAATACTAGAATGATTAAAGTGAAATTTATACATACTTGTATGCATAAACACATATATGTTTTTTTATATATAGATATTTATATAGTGTTAGGGGCCGCCAGATCCAGTAGTTGTATGGAGGAGAGGCTGTCACAGCTTCATGCCCCCAAGTCTACTTATATTCCCGACAGGCACATGCATGAACACGTGTATGCAATGCACATATAACATAGACAGAAACATTCAGCAGTTAGACACCACCAGCCTCATCCTTTTTCCTTGTCTGGCGGATCAGGACCAAGGTCTGTAAATAGGGAAAAAAAAAAACCATATATATATATATATATATGCAATGTATATACAATATATACTGTTTCTGGACCTAGCTGCTCAGTCTATCCAGTAGCTGGATATCCTGCCTTTCCCAGATGTCTCCTGCACACAAATGGAAATGAATCTCTCAGTTAATGCCTAGACCCACCCTCTCTCCAGCAGCTGTCCTGACCCTCTGGTAAGCCAGCTTCTCCAGTTGGCTCATGCTGAGGCACACACACAGAGCTGCTCCCAGGCCTCTTCACTCTTCACCTCTTTGCCAGCTGACCCACCTTGAGAATCACTAGGGACTGCACACTGCCTTGT
>VZZY01020700.1:111670-129564 GCA_013400335.1 Eurystomus gularis
AGTCCCTATGATGTGTGGTGGGGTTGCAGTTGCTGTCGCTCAGACCTCCATACAGTCACATGCTCACTGGACAGAGTCCCCTCACCCAGGAAAATAGTTAAAACATCTTCTTAATATGTGGGTCGGTTCACCACATCATCCCATACTAAATCTTGTGCAATTCCCAGATCTTCCTTTCCCTGCATCTCATAATGAATCCCATGTTCCCATAGGCACTAACCCTCTTCAGTCTCTAATACATTCCAGACAGCCACCTCTGTCAGCTCACGGTGATGGGCACCCTCCAGGCCATGGGGCTAAGGCTTTCCTGGGAGAAGCCAGGACATAGACTCCCTTAAGTCTAATCAGGTTATTGGGGTTCCTACAGCTGCCATTGTGCCTCTATGCTTCTTGTTGTTTGCAGAGATGAGCTTTTTATCACATAACCTAACACATGGCAATTCAAGAAAACTCAGAACTTTATAAATTACTGTGGAGCAGAGGTGTTCCTAATAGGATACTTAAAATTGAACATAGTGACCTAGAAAAAGCACAACATCATGATTAATAAGATCTAAATTCCAGGAGGATGGTAGTAAAGCTAGGCAATAAAAAAGATGTGTAATATATAAGAAGAGGAGCATTGGCAAAGCATAGCGAGAATATTGCAAATTTCTTCATGTGAGCCTTAACTTCAGCCTGAGAACCACTGATACAGAACAGATTGGCACTGCAGGGGTGCTGGGCTACCTGCAGGAACTACAGGCTGGGATTTCGTGGCCCATATAACACGTAGAAGGTGAGACTGGATGTTTGTGATGGTCCCTCTGGTTTTAAAATTTGTTACTTAATGAACTGAAAAACTCAGTTATGTAACAATGCCACATTTAGCTGCCTTTCCTTCTCTAAGTAAGAGGAAACTTACAGTTTTCTAAACAGAAATAATAAAGTCCCAAAAAAATAAAGGACCAAGTGAGGGCAATGTCTTGGCTTTTTGTTACCTACCTCCCATAGTGAAAAAGTAAGGTACCATAAAGGCAACACAAGCTCAGTTTATACACAAGGGAAACTAACAGTAAATTATAAGAGAAAACTATCCCCTCAGTTTCAACCACTAATAATTCCTATTTGATACCTTCTAGTCTAAATTGCCTAATAAATGGTCTGATTTGTTAAAAGATGTGTTTGAAATCAAACTTTTATCATCAGTTGGTGAGGCCTTGTCTGTGCCTAGTTTGTAAAAAAAATTCACCATAATTTTCCAGGTGTGCAAGAGGGGGCCCTGTTTCTAAAGCAACCTATCTTAGAGTTCTGCAAATAGAAGTGCATCTCTGCTTTGGAAAGAGTGTTTTTCTAGCATCTTCTCAGAATGGGGTAACTGATCAAAATGTTGAATTGAAGATGTCTAAACAAACCTGACAGTTAATATGTTGATTGAAATAATATGTTAAAATTGCATTTAACCAGGGAGCCTTGGCAAGACCTAACACTTGGTACACCCTTTTCTCCCATTAGCTTGTTCCTGCTAAGCAAAGACTTCAGAGAACAAGAATTATACAATCCTTTCAAACATGACAAACCTCTGTTCTCTCACACATCACTACCTTCAACATCAGCTGATATCCTGCACTTAACATTATGTATCCAGCAAGGTTACTTGCCTCAGACTTACATAAATACCTCTCAAAAAACCCACTGCTACTTCCTCTGCTCCCGCTTTCTACCCTTCACTTTCCAAACCCTTCAGTTTCCAAATCATTCAATCACTGCACTGTTTCTGAAGAAGAGGTATGGAAGTTGTGTTGCGGAGATAATATAACTTAGGTAGACTTAAGAGAAAGTGAACACCACACTAAACTATTTATCCAGCAATACACATAGAGCAGGCAGAGGAAAAATGGCTACAAACGTACCTCCTCCCAATCTAGCAGCTTCTGAAAAAGAATATGAATATGAACCTGAAATTGTTCAGTATTGCCACTTTCTGGCAGAGTCTGCACAAATTCATTTTTAAAATGCTTATGTGTCTCATAAGCATCCCTTATATATACTGCTATACTGAAGTGTTGATAAAAGATACTGTTTATTACAATGATACATTGTGATGTTGACCAAATGGCATCTACTGGTTGTCAATAACACCTAACTGCACTGTCTAGTTACTATCAACTTTTTCCTAATCATGGTTTGCTAAGAGGATTTTGCATTATACCAGTATTTTTGGCAATCCACAAGGACCTTTATTAGTGCAATACATAATGTCCTTATTGTTTTTTTAGTCCATTAAATGTTTCATTATGTTCTTTGAAGAATATATGTTATTCTTCAGTAAACAAGCATTTGCAGATAAGGTTCTTGTGCTTTGGTCTTTTTGTGGTTTTTTTTTTTTCATCTCAGTACAAATAAGTATATATACTTTTGTGTGTGCTTTTGCATATTTACTGGCTTTCCAAAAGCAAAACATTAAAAAAAAAACCTCCTATGGCTTTGCCAGCTGACACTTTTTCATGGATCATAGTATTTTAATTGCTCAATTACTGTGTCTAGTAATTTACAGTCTTGTTTGTGTTCATAGTGGACTGAACCGTAGATGCCAAAAGCCTCAAGGCTTGTTGCCTGTAACAGAGTGGAGACTTCACCTATTCCGTTTCCCTGAATACGAAAATGGAGAGAGTGCAGCTTCTTTCAGTTCCTTGCTATATTCTTTCACAGAATCATAGAATGTATTGGGTTGGAAGGGACCTCTAAAGGCCATCAAGTCCAACCTCCCTACAATATGCAGGGACATCTCTAACTAGGTCAGGTTGCTCAGAGCCCCATCAAGCCTGACCTTGAATGCCTCCAGGGATGGGTCTCCACCACCTCCCTGGGCAACCTGTTCCAGTGATCCACCACCATCATATTAAATAACTTCTTCCTAATGTCTAACCTAAATCTACCCTTTTCTAGCTTAAAACCATTGCCCCTTGTCCTGTCACTACAGATCCTCGAGAACAGATCTCCCCCTGCCTTCTTACAGGCCCCTTTCAGGTATTGGAAAGTTGCTATAAGGTCCCCCTGGAGCCGTCTCTTCTCCAGGCTGAACAGCCCCAACTTTCTTAACCTGTCTTCACAGCAGTGATGCTCCAGCCCTCTAATCATTTTCATGGCTCTCCTCTGGACATGCTCCAACAGGTCCATGTGCTTCTTGTGCTGGGGGCTTCAGAGCTGGATGCAGTATTCCAGGTACAAAATGTCCAAATTCCAGTATTCCCTGTCCAAAACTTTTATGTATTTTTTGCAATTGACTTTTTGCTGTTCTGATATAATATACTCAGGATTTTGGAGTCAGAGGTGCTTTCTTTCCACTGGCTTTTCTGGTTGGGATACTGTACATATAAATAGCATAGGCTGCCTATGTTTCTTGTACCTAAAACACAGACTGGCCTATGGTTGTAAACTGTAACAGCTACATGCTGGGTAGGGGGGGCTCTATGATAAAATTTGCCACTCTATTGGGATAATATTTTTGTGGCTGTTCTGTGCATTCCAAGTTAGTAACAATAGAATGTCATGGTTTGTCAAGTTGACAAAATGCTGTGCATTGAGGAAAGGAAAGGTTTGATAGTTTGGTGAAGGCAGCAGTAATCTTCATTGCATAGCCTGCTGGAGACATGAAGTTTGGGCAGCATCTTTTGTGTACACCAAATAAACATAGAAGAAAAGGAGAAAGCAGAGTTTGGAAAAAAGAAAAGGCAATTATGCAAGGGAGTAAGATGTTAAAATTGAGTAAGGTGCTAAAATTGCGTCAAATAATTGAGATAGAGGCTTTTTGGCAAGAGGGAAAACTGGATAGAATCATGGAATGTTTTGGGTTGGAAGAGACCTTAAAGACCATCTAGCTCCAGTCTCCCTGCCATGGACAGAGACACTTTCCACTAGATCAAGTTGCTCAAAGCCCCATCGAACCTGGCCTTGAACACTTACAGAGTGGAGGAATCTACAGCTTCTCTGGGAAACCAGTGTCTCACCACCTTCACAGTAAAGAATCCCTTCCTAATATCTAATCTAAATTTATCCTCTTTCAGTTTCAAACCGTTACCCTTCATCCCATCACTACACTCCCTGATAAAGAGTCCCTTCCATCTTTCCTGCAGGCCCCCTGTAAGTACTGGAAGGCCCCTATAAGATCTCCCTGGAGCCCTCTCTTCTCCAGGCTGAACAATCCCAGCTTTCTCAGCCTGTCTTCTATAGGGGAGGAGCTCCATCCCCTGCTCATCTTTGTGGCCCTCCTGGACCCACTCAAGCAAGTCTATGTCTTTCTTATGCTGGAGGCCCCAGAGCTGAACCCAGAACTCCAGGTACCGTCCCAGGAGAGCAGAGTAGAAGGGGACAACCACCTCCTTCCACCTGCTGGCCACACTTCTCTTGATGCAGCCCAGGATGTGACTGGCTTTCTAGGCTCTGAGTGCACATTGCTGGCTCCTGTTCAGTTTTTCATCCACCAATACCGTCAAGTCCTTCTCTGCACTGAACCAGGTTTCCTCAGAGCAACGCAGAGGATTCTTCTCTTGGAATCTGTAAAACTTCAAAATAGTAAGAAATGTCATGAATAAGCTGAAGAATAGAGAATATATAGGACTACAGGGGAAGCAGAAGTTTGAGAGAGCTGTGCTAGGTGGGGTAGATTTTGGAGTTTATCTTACCTATTCTAAAGGCTAATGGGTGTGATTGGCATGACAACTCCTGTGATTTTACTCAGATAGTAAAAAATAAAAGAAAATGAGTAGTTAATAAGTAAAGCCAATGTTTATTATTATCAGTGTTTATTTATTACAACTGAAAAAGAAAAGTAGTAGTATATCAAAACAACAAATGCTAATATCTCCATTCTATGAATAATAAGCTTAATGAAGTCCAGATTTTATCATTACATAATAACTTTGAGAAATGGCATTTACTAAAGAGGTATGTGTTTGTTTACTAGAACTTGTTATTACCATAGACAACCATGTAACACAAGCTTTTATTCTTTCAATACCCATAGATTTTAAATAGGGAAAGGAAAAAGAGACAAAAAAGGATGGGTTGAAAATGTGGTGTATGCAACATTGGAACAATACTATTGAACAGATTCTGTTTCTTAGCCAGAGCTACAAAGGTATTTCACCTTGAGAGCAGCTTACACTTTGCATAGTTTTACACAGAAACCTCTGTGAGACTGTAAGTGTGACATCAACTGAAAAAAAAAGACAGTACAATAATAATTGTGTGCAATTAATTCATTTATTCTGCAAAATATGGGAATTAAAAATCTAAGAATGTGAATGCTATATTAAATATTGTAGGCAGGCATCTGTCTACCTCCCAAAGTTATGTGAAAGGGTCTATGAGAAAGGGGCAGAAAACTGCCAGGAAAGATGAATTTTAGACTTTTACAAATATTATAAAATTATCATTTGCATAAATGATAATCAGGTTATACATTAAAATGCTAGCCAAATATTTAACTGATGAGCTTAAATGAGTGTAATGTAAGTAAAAAATGTCTAAATGTGTTGCTCTTACATAATACACTACTGCACTGAAGAACGTGCTATCCAAACTTCTTCAAACTGCCACTAGATGGTGACACAAACTTTTAAACAGGTTGAACTTGATCATCTATGTCCCTTATTTCCTGCTATTGAAGTGCAACACAGAAAGCTGCATTTCGGACTGGCATATATAGTCTGGAAACAATAATATCCACAAGCTTTGTAAAACAGGAAAAAAAAATGTAACCATATTGGATTTTTTTGTTTTGTTTTTATTTCAAAATAATTTTTAGAGCTGTTTCTGAGTAAAGATCATTCAACCATATCCTATCATACCTTACTCTCTTACTTCTTCAATATGCATTGCATAGTGTATATTAGTGACAATATAAATGTCAGGGAGCTACCATTTTATAGTTTAGTATTGAAAAGGACAGTACTAGTCATAGTTTGGAATACTTCAGGAAGAAGTTTCAGGAAAAAAAAATTACAGAAATGTTCTGTTCAAGTCTATGTGTTTATGTATTTCCTACCATCCCAGCAGCATTGCGCAATAGATTCTGGTTTGCAGATTAGAACTAGAGGTTTGGGATTGAGAAGGGTATATAACTCCATGAAAATGCATTTCACGTGTAATATCAGCTACACTTTCAGAATTCTATTCAATAAAACATCTTACCAGACATTAAAGTATACACATACGTGTTTTGCTGGATAAGGGCTACTTAATAGTTTTGAGTTCTGAGAATAATTATAAACAAGTTTCTATCCATTTCAGTGACCTCATCAAAACAACAACAAATTCCATTAATTTTGCAGTGGATAGAATGTCACCTCTGAAGCTCAAAATATTATTCAGATACAAAACAATATGTGCTGTGAAATTGAAATTTAATTTGGCATCTTCCAGAAGACAGATGAACTATTCTATGTTCTTTCTCCTCCTTCTGCCCCTTTCCCTCCCCTCAGACTTTTAAGGCTGTGAATAAATATTTTCAACTTCTAGTAAAATACGTATAACTTAAACATCTGCAACTAATGAGCATTTTATGTTAGGAAAATTTTCTATCCTTTTAGATGTCTTCTCCATTAATCATGGAAAATTCTTGCCTGGAGTTTAGTGCTAACTGTGAGGCTTTTGGTCCACTCATAGATTTAATGGAGGCTGTGCAGTTCCCTCTGTTAGTGACATGCAATCCTATGCATGCCCATCCCCATGAGGTGCCCTGCATCTGAAGTCCCCCATTTATATTAGGTTGCCTCTGTTCCTGTTTAGACTTACTTTCCTATGCATACATATTAACATGTAAGTCTCTTACTGGATGTCACTGAGTCTTCCATCTCTTATTTTCCTTATCTGAAGAAAAATTTATCAATGTTCTTCAACGTAGTAGGCCATTATATCACAAATTTTAAACTTGGTGAATTCAAGGTGAAAGTTTTGTCAAAATCACTGACAGAAAGACATCATACATTGTGGGTTTGCTCAGTGGCTACTCCAATTTACCTATACACTGAAGAATTAAGTAAAGCTGGCTTGTAATCAAGGTTTCAGAAAACACTGTAGATAAGGTATTTCCATGTAAGAGATTGACGAGACTGTTTTGTGTCACAAGGAAAAACTGAAACCTTGGATAATATGTTTCAGTTCATGCATTCAGTATAGAGAGAATTTTATCTCTGGACAAAAGTAAAACTTGTGTGAGCACTGAAGTAATCTGTAACTGCAGATTTATATCTGTAGAAATTTAAAACTCCAAGGGTCAGCTAGGTAATATCTATCTCATAAAGACAACTAGATGTCTATGACTTTCAAGGATAGCTACCTACTACTATACTTAAAACCATCTCGTTTTCTGATTATATGTTGAAAGTTTACTCCCACTAAGGTAATAGTCCCCATAGCTTTATATTTCTTAAAATTATTAGCATGATCATTATCCCTGAACAAATTTTCTTGTTATCGGATGAGCATCAGGGTTTAATTCTGCCTTATGAAAAAGACTGATGTATCTGAGAATGTGTCAGTGTGACAAACATTAGTGTTTTACTCTGGAACAGGGTTCTGCTTCTCAAGCAAATACCCCTATTGTCTTTCCTCACTGTGCTTTGGTTAATGATGTGGAGAAGTCTCTGAGTGCTTGAACTGGATTCCTCTCAGACAAAACTAAATTACAGATGCTCTCCAGGAGTATGGTCAATGCACATGAGCCATCAGTGAACATTTTGTCCCTTGAGTTGCAGCGGAGCTGATTGAAATAACCTATAAAATTCATATAGTGTAGGCAGTAAGTTCTCAACCCAGTTATTGAGATTTGCTGATCTTGTTAGCATGTGCTAACTGCTAAATGCACGTGGTCTTGTACTACCAAAATTCAAAGATTTTTGCCTATGTATAGTCTGATTTTTTTTTTTTAGTAACACTAAATCCCTTAAATTTGCTAGACAGAGCAATAGGTTCAGCAGGGGCGCAATTAAAATCATAATGGCCAAATAATAATATTTCTATTGCCCAATAAACCACACACTCAAACGTATAGGTGGGGATATGAAAGGGTTAGGAGCTATACCTATAAAGTCACTTCTTTAAATTATGAATGCTATTAAAGAAGACCAGATGTCCCACTGAGCTGATTTTGCTCCCAGTATTTCTCCTGTAGGTACTTTAAGTCGTAATTATTCTGGCTTCAAATTAATGAAGTCAGCTTGGAACAGGACATGTTTTCAATAAACATGCCAAAAATCACCTCTTTTGTAAATGCTGTTTCTTAGGGTTGGCTGAGGAAGTATTATTTGTTGTTTATTGCTTTGTAAGAAAGCCATTCCAGCTAACTAGTTTGTCAAGATTATTGACCCACGAGAAAACAGCACTCGTTACAGAAACAGAACTACAGACCAGGCTTTAGATAATTTGATGTGAACACTGCTCACAATTCACGATACTGAAAATCATTTATGCCAATAAATATGCTGTCATGTCCCTACTTCATTTTTCAAGCCTGGCTCTGCACAGGGGGTAGGAGTTCTCAAGTCAGTATTTCACAATGAAAAGCAAGGAATGGGCCAAACTATGCTCTCAGAATACCTTCCTATTTTAGTAGAATATTTCTATAGTTTTTTAGCTCACTTTACAAACATCATGAAATTAACTAACTCATCATTACTTCCTGAATTGAAAAATCTGAACCACCCAAGCATACATACTTGGTTTTGACCTTCTATATGTGTGTTTATTTCTTCACTGTCCCATCATGGTCATACTGCATGTGTTTACATAAATAGAAAAATTGTTTTCATGTACAAGATTTCATTTTTGCTTTTCGTTTTCTGGCAACTGACTCTCTTTGCCTCCAGATCTGTCTCAGTATGTTTCTATTGATGCAGAAAGACAATTGCCATGTCTTTTATGCAGTGCTGGAAAAGCTGGTTATATGGCCACGAATGGTGCTGTTGATGGATGTTCTGCACTGTATGCACTTCCCTTGCCATTAGAAAAATGTTTTACTGGAATCAAAGTCTGAGAACTGGACTTATTTAATAAGAGAAGAATGTACTAACTTCGTGAATGTACCAAACTTTTCCTGTTAACTTAATTTATCATGCCTTATGGAGTTTATTTCTGCCTTGACATCTACCATTTATTATTTAAGAGATATAAAGAGAGAGGAGGGAGATGTAGGAACTGGCATTCTATTACCATACAGCAGAAATTACAGAGAGGAATTATTCAGAATGGTGCTGAATAAGTGAGAAGTAATGCTATTTGTATGTATTGTATTTGAAGTATTGCCTGCTCCAGTCGGTTAGGAAAAATAAATAAATCAACCTCCTCTGGTTAGCACTTGCAATTTTTTAAGCTAATGAGATTTACATTGTTAAGCTTTCCTCCAAAATCAAGAGAAATACTTAAGTTCTTGAAAAAGCGACTTTATAACATTGCAATTTATTACATGAGTCAAATTAATTCAAACACACGGACAAAAAGCAGGGAGCAAAGGCACACAAACTTCAGTAAGTGCTTGACAAGAAACATCAACCCTCAAAACTGTGGTTATGGAGAACAATTTGAAATTGATAGGAAGACGGACAAAAAAAACCCCAACAAACAACCCTTAAATTAAGCTCCTATATACCGTCCTGTTACATTGACATGTAAGATACCCCAGTAGTCCAGCCTTGTGGCTTACACATGAAAATTCAACACTAACGCTGGTAAACTGTTTTGTGATTTTTATTCATGGCCTATACCGGCAGTAAGTCGAGTTCTGGCGGCATTTTGCCTTATTTTCTTCTGACCTGGGGCGAACAGCGGTGGCGCTGGGATGCCCGCCGGCCCGATGCGAACACGGCGCCCATTGCTCGAGGGGAAAACCAGGGGCGAGGGACAGACAGACACGGCCGCTCCTCGGCAGGACAGCGCAGTTTTAACCCTTCTGCTCCCTTGCGAGAGGGATCGAAGGGGTCAAAAAAGAGGAGTAGCTGCGGTGTGGGGGTCGGGCCGCCCAGTCCGCATGGTGGAATTCCAAGGGTCCGCTGATAGGGACCCGTATGTGCACACCCCCGTGGGTCCGAAGCGAGTAACTTTAGGGATCTAAATAAGCAGCTAGCCGAGGAACGAGGAGTCAAGCCCTCGAGGAAAACGAGAAGCACAACTGGAGTAACGGGTAAAGCAGGAAAACTGGGCTCCGGGGCTCGAACTCAGTTGTTGTTGTCTGGGGAGAAAGGGATGACGGCTCTCCATCATGGAGGTGGCTCCGAGCCCTTACGAGGGGGATCTATCGGGACCGGCTGTACTGGCGGGCAGGCGGGGGTCCATGCCCAGTCGCGGCGTGTGGAGCCTCGGGAGCCGCGGGGCAGGGGCTCTCAGTAGGACCCTGCAGCTCGCCCCGCCGCCGTGCCCCGCGCCCCGGGCAGCCGCAGCGGAACGGGGCACGGCAGGCGTGGTTAGCGATCGCCAGCCCGATGGGCGCTTCACACTCGATCACAGCGAACGGAACGGTAACACCCCGCCGCCCCCAGCTGCCGTTCCAAGTGTAACTTGGATGGGAGCAGCACAGAGGCGCGGCTCGCAGGCGCACCTGCCTGGCGTCTGGGATCCCGGCGGCAATCCCGAGCACCGGTGGGGCCGCGTCACCGCTCCCAGGAAGCCAGGCGCGTTGGGACGGTGGGCACGGCGGGGACTGGGGCAGGTGCGGCCTCCCCGACAGACAGAACAGGGCAAAGGCAGGGCCTGACAGAGCGGTTCGCAGCCTCAGCCCTGAAAGCGGGCCCCCCAGTGATTAACTGGCGCCTCAAGGTCTAGGCTCTCGGCCTGTCTTGTCTGGGCTCGACCCCGCAGCCAGTTAGAATGGCCAGAGAGCGCCCTCGACTAGGGTATAAATGGAGCCCTGCCTAAGAACCTGGGGAGATGGTTCATTCGCAGAGCAGTGGGCCTGGCAGTTGGACCGTCCCCTTGGACACGCCGTCCGCGGATTGAGCGAGTCTCTGTGGACGGAATGACCCTCACCGCCGTTGTGGTGAGTGATACTTTGGGCACTTCTGTGTGGCACTTTTGTTTCCCCTTTAGTAGTGAGTGTATGCTCACTTTGGTTCACCTTTCCTTAAGGTTTAGGAATTAATTGTGCAGTAGTTCTATTCCCAACAGACATCCCAAGTTGTCTTTTGTCAGAAGGGGTGCTGGGTAGCTCTGGTTGCAATAAACCCCCGTTTTGATAGCTGCTGCTCGCTGTTTTGTGGGTGCCTCCATGACCCAGACACCCACCACAATGTTGCCCAGTCCTGACACATCAGCTCTTAGGTGGCTCATTGCCTCTCCCCAGCATAGTTCCATGCATTCCTGTTTTGTCCTCATGGAAAGCGTGACCCTTCCTCCTCACCTAGCTGGCCTATCCCTCTGTGTCCTTCACAAAACAAGTCTCAACTCTAGCACTTTTTAATCTATAGTATGTGAAAATATTGTCATTCAGGGAGATTAAATACCTTCATCTCCTAGTGTTGATAGCATGTTTTGGAAAAACTAAATATTGCAGATCTGTACTTTTTTGTCAGGTATAACCTCTTGGTTACTATTTCTGGAGGCAAAGGAATTGCAGTTAATAGAAAAGCTTAAATTAGCTACAAAAGGTGCTAGATAAGGCTTTAAAACAAATGGGTTTGCTTCTCTATGACCTTAAAATTTACATAGTTGTTTACACCTCTGCAAAGTCCCTGGAATAATTCCCGAGGGCAAAATTACTATTTTGTCATCTTGGAATATGAAGTTTGCCTGAGCCTTTTAAAGGCCATGGGAAAAAAAAAAACAACCAGAATATCAGTTGTTCTCCACACCTGCAATATTGATTGCTGACTGAGCATATGGAATGCAATCAATTTGTGGTTTGATTTTTTAAATTTTTTTTTAAGAAGAGTAAAATTCCTTTCCCATGTGTACCTTAAGCCCCCTGTTACTCTTTATGATAGCTCCCTTTGTTATTTACAGTCATATTCTTTCTTGCTTGTTCAGACTTGCCTGGGTTTGGTTGTGGTTACTGATTACTGAGGGACTAAAAGCAGATTAAGGAAGAAAATAAGTCAGAGCTAAGTCCTAACTGTCATAAAACTGCAACTGCTACAATTAACTTATTCTCAGCTCTATATTTTCACTCTTTGTTTTTTGTATCAAAAAAAGTACCATTCATTTTTCTTTTAGTCTTTTAATGTAGCGTTACTGGAAGATCTGTGGTGTCACACAAAATCTCAAATGTTATAAACTTTTTTTTTTTTCACCATCGTGGAAACTACAAGTCTTAAGTTTTCCTTATGGTTTGCTGTTGGAATTCATGATATGCATTACACAAATTTTGTTTGGGCCGTTGTCACTCAGGGAAAGTCACACAAATCACCATTTACATGTCCTATAAAGGAAGCAAGCAGTATGTCTCGCTATACGCTGACTTTCTTCTTCATCTGCAGAACACACTTGAAAAATATTCCAATGTAAGTGTAGCTACTGTGTCTAAAAGCTCTTTAGAAGCTATATAAAACTACTTGAGACAGAAATAATGTTGTGGGTTTTTTTGTTTGTTTGTTTTTTTTACCAACAGTGAGACCAGAATGTTCAGTCAACAGCAATATGGTAAAAAGAAAAAAAAAATTCAAAAACTTTGCTAGATTTATCGTACTATGGCAATCCCATCGTATGACCTGAGCTTTCAGGAAATGAGTGTCCCTAAAGGATTTTGTGATAAGTCAATCTTTCTAAGTTTTTGGATATTCTGTTTAATACGTATGTATGTGAGAAAGTCAACTATCATCTGATGTGTCATGTAATTAAAGGCATAATCCTTATACAGGAATGTAGGAACGCTGTCCTGCATAGGCACAACCTATAAGGAAACATCCTTATGCTTCTGTCTCTCCTTTTCCAACTGGGGACTAAAACAACTAAATGTAGCTATTGAGGGGAAGTCCTTGTATTTGTGTAGATCTTTATCTACAGAACTGAGACAATGCAGCAATATTCTCTGAGTACATTTGGGATTTGTATTATTAGATATCCACTTGGAATTTGAACCTTTTGCACTTTTTTCCTGCTTCAGAGTGATGTATGAAGAAATGAACTTTCATTGGCATTCCTGAGTCCAATCAGAGTTATTAATATGGCTACAAGACTGTGCATATGCTTTGGGAATGTGAAAGCATAAGCAGCTGGCTTAGCCATGCATCTAAAAAGTGTGATGAACTCTGTTATAGGTGGGTTAAGATTTGACTTACACAAGTAAGAAGAGAAGAGATTTGGATGGATGAAAAAACACTCAGCTGAAGTGCTGGGGCCTGAGCCATGGGCTCCAAGTTGGAGCTGACCTGTGAATGAGTCACAACCTAGCAGAATGTTTTGTTTTTCCTATTGGCTTCATGTTCCAGAGGCAGAACCTGGCCCACCTGTGTCTCTGGGGCTCTGCCCTCACCCAGGTGGTCATGGTTAGGCTGGTGGGTGAGGCCAGAGCTATTTTAACCAGGAGCCAATTAGTCAGAGGAGCTTCCTGTTGGATGTGACTTCTCTTGGGGTTGGTTGCGTCTTGCTGAGCTCTCATGGTGGTGTCCTTCCATGTGAAGGGCCACGGAGAGAGCCATCTCTGTCTGTTGTGTCCAGCAGGTGATGCTGGCACTACAGTGGGCAGTGGAAGAGCTGGGCCCACAGAAAGGTATGGCAGGACTGTCTGAAAGAAGACTTCTGAGGGGATGTTGCTGAGTTTAGTGTTGGCCTGTGTGATCAGGCCACTGATGGCAGCATAAAATGATGGTTGAACTGGCACAACATCAGCTTGTATTTCTTTTAAATGATTTTAAATTGTCACCAAAAGTAGAATGTATCCATGGGCTTTCTAATCTGTAAGTTTATAGTTACAGATGCTCGACAAATGTTGAGCTGTTCTAGTATTATAAATGAGTATATGGGTATGTGCTAATATGATAGACCCAATGAATACATTTGCCACATTTAAATTAGAGCATTTATTATGGAAGAAATTACTAAAGAATTTATTTCTGACTGACTATTTAGACAAAGTTTGTTCTTATTCCATTGGACATCCACAATTCAATAGCCTAAATTTAAAAATGAAAATCTGAGGGGGGGAAAAAGGAAGGAATAAAATTTTTTGGCAGATGAGGTAGGAAAGGAGCATGAAACAGCTGGAGAGTACTTGGAATATGACTATGCTTTACTGCATTTTGTTTTTGTTGCTGCTTCGGGAGCATAACAGAAAGCCAGCTTTCAATCTATGTCCTGTCAAAAAAGTGTCTACATGAATTACAGATACGGCTCTTGCTGGGGCATGTTTTTAGCTCTGTGCCACAGACGTCTTTAGTTCAAGATGCATGTCATTCTGGTGTGCGGCCTTTAACATTTGTTTTCTCTAGTCTCTCTTGTGGTGCCGAGCAAACAACTTCTTATCACTCCACTGTCTGCATTTTAGCATCTGCTGTGTCTTTGCATGTGACTGTATTCTCCTCTATATGGCTGACTGCCTCACTGGTGTCAAAATGGTTCTGGTTAAGCAGAAGGAATTTTCTTACAGTAGGCCTCTACAGTCCTTATTCCAAAAGCTTCTAACCAGTTTTCTGCGTTAATCTTTCCTTTCTAGTTTCTGTGATACCTTTTTTTTTTCTTTTTGTTTTTGTTATCTCTTTCTTTGTTTGTTTGTTTTGGGGGTGTTGTTTGTTTGTTTTTAACAGTGGTTTGGACAAAAGGTTCTTGTAGGACTGAGAGGACTCTGTTTTTCATTCTTTCTCCAGTCAGCATGTACCTTATTCAAGTAATGCAACTTTCAGAACTGAGAGGATTTAAATTATTAGGGAATGTTAGACAGATTGGCTTACCCTGACTACTAATCTTTCTGAGGTTTCCTGGATTTGCCTGAAAAATCAAGATATAGGACAGGTATCAAAATTGACTTGCTAAAAAAATTGACTTCCAAAATCACTAATCACTTGATCCAAGTAGCTCCCTAGAAGTATTGACTGGCTCTTCATTGCTTGTTTGTTTAGTTTGGGTGGTTTGTTTTTTTTTCCTTTTCTGTTTTTAATACTGATTTCATTAGTATATCTAAAAAGAATTTTTTTTTTTTACAGTCATGTGTTGGTAAAGCACTAATAGAATGCAACAACCTTATCTGTTCTCTAGATGAGAAGAATGAAGTACAGAAAACAGGGAGGGAGTTGCTTACCTGCTGTCACTGAAGGCCACTTTGAATACCATTTTCTTCTGGTAAGATTTTTTTTTTTTTTACCTTCCCCAGGAGGAGTGTTCTCTGTGTCATGATGATATATACATGTGGGGAAAAAAACCAAACCTGATTTCAGTTTCATGGGAAATCATTAGAGCATCCTGGTAACCTGGCTTGTGTTTCTGAAGACTTTTGTATCTCTTCTTGTGATGGCAATTTTTGTCCACTCATATAGATAATGAACACATTCTCCTAATACATTCTCAAAAATCCCCAATTTAGCTTTGCCTGGGCTCATGAATAATTCTGCAGCAACATTATATGGACAGAATGGCATGGGTTTTTTGTCCAGTGTTATAATGTCTCAACTAAAGCCACATGTTTGCACTTAAGGATATTCTGTGTCTTTAGGACATCTGAATTAATGTATCTTGTGAAAGTGTCTCTTTAATTATATGCAAATATTTTTGGACTAATACTTGAATGAGCTAGTGTAATATGTTTTGTAGTTCAATTCACTACTACTTGTAAGAATCTTTAGCTTTCAATTGAAGATTACTAGAGGCAAAGATATCTCTTAGTGATTTGGGTTTTCTTTCTGGTACTTGCCTTATAGGAACAGTAACAGGATCAAAAATTGCTCCCTCATGAAGCAATTTTCCTGTTCTAATAGATAATCCTAAGGTACACTACTCCTTCTATTAAATAAAAGAAAGTAAAGGATGCTGCTACGGTACCAGATCAAAGCAAGTTAGACACAGAGGTAACGGGGGACAGACAGAGGAATCGGTCATTGATTTGAGCTCAGCTGTTGCTCAAAATTATGCCTGAGTGACACTGCCTGGATCACTGAGAGGTGTTGGGTTCTGAGGGAATCAGTGATGCTTATTAAAGGAGTTAATCAGGAAATTGAGTACAGAGAAGAATTATTTTCTTATACTAGCAATTATTTTCAATGGTGTATTTAACTAGAAATAGTGTTTCTGATTGGAAAGATGTGTGCTCATAAATACATTAGAGTATATTGCATACTGCCATTTAATTATAGTTTTATGTTACTAGATATAACACAGAATGTTGTGTTAATTCAGTCGTAACTATAGATCTATTTTTAGCCTTAGAGCACATGTAATAAGAAAATTTGTGGTTGCTACTCTTCCAAAGAATATAATATTAGTGCTGATACATAAACATTTTAAAGTATTTTCACATTAATTCTTATAACAATTTTTTATGGCTTTTTCCATGACTTTAGTTCATTGTAGAAGATTCTTTTGGAATCTAGCTATAGTAGCAAAACAACCAGCTGATGCACTTCGATGATGACCATGTTTAGCCTAAGTCTTTTTTCAAAAAGCAATGGAAAACTATGTTACTGGTCCCTTAATTTAAATGCTTATTTTATTCTAAAGACCAATAAAATATTAATTTGTTTTGTCAGCTACAGATAGAAGATCAGAAATATTTATATGCAGGGAATTCAGAGCTGGTGCTTGGAATTATTCTCTGGGTTGCACAGACAGAATAATGCTTTTGATAGTTTTATCCAACCACACTGATATCGTGACACTGAGTAATTTCTTAAGTATGTCTATTATTTAATTCGAGAGTGTGTTTTTTCCAGACAAAAATTTCAGGGTCTGAAATTTTGAAGTTATCAGTAAAACTTTTGTCTATGATGTTGGGCATAAATGGACATGAGTGGAATGATCATTTTATTCTAACCTTAATATATATATTAATAGAGATTTAGTGTCTGTGGTTTGTTTATCAGACATGTTTATAAGTTTCACTTTACTGCTCTGTTACAGTAAAACAAGGGTTTTCTAAAGTGTAATCTGTATAAGAGTTTTGAATTTATCTGTGCTGCCTATTTAGGTGTATTCAACAGATTACTCATTTGAAGATGTTTTTGTGTGGCAAAATAGCGGCCCTTAATCTTCACCAGTTCACTTCTCTTATTAGATGCTCCCTCATTAAATACCTGGAAGGTCAGTCAGAAGCATGAGGATTTTCCTTGGGTTCTGTGTATATAGTCTTAGGCTATGGGCCATTTTTCTTGAATTTGCTGTGACTGTATGCTCTGCTTGAAGCACTTGATTGCTGAGGGTAGAAAAATATTTTTATTTATTCTAAGAGTTTGTTTGAGTGCCAGTAGCTGAAAAGTGCATGCTATTCTAAGGAACAGCAGGGCATGTTATTAGGTGTTTGTATGGTATCAAGCAAATATCACTAGAGATCACAGTTGTGGTGAACCGACCACATGATTTTTTCTGCCTTATTAAAACAGTGAGCAAAAAACTCAATTTCCCATAAATCTATTCGGCATAAATCCTCCAGGAAACCGGAACCGAGATAACGCCAGCCATAAATTTTGAAAAAGTAAACAACTCTCTCTTTTCCGCCTCACTGCACAAAGGGAGCACATCGCTCCTGCTGAGCGCACCCCCCTCCTCCCTCCGCCGCTGCCGGAGAGGAGCGAGGAGGAGGGGGGGGAAACTGAACTGAGCTGTCAGCACAGCCCCCCTGAAGAAGCCAAGCAGCCAGAGAGGGGGGAAACTGAACTGAGCTGTCAGCGCAGCCCCCTGAAGAAACCAAGCAGCCAGAAAGAAGGGAGCAGCCGCCGCGGAGAGCCGCCGGACAGAACTGCTGACTCCCACTGCTCTAGGAATCCGGGGGAGAGAAAGAAGCC